>JALGXP010000021.1:849060-883885 GCA_023333625.1 Bothriochloa decipiens | reverse complement strand
CTAGCTTCAAATAGTTCTTTGTTGGAGAAACAAAATTCTGCTTGAGTTTGTCTTTTCTATTTGATAGTTTTCCCTTTTTCTAACTCTAGCTCCAGCGGCCCTTAAACAAAATTAATCAAACTGTATCATATTTAAGTTTTGGTGGATTCTTGCCAATGTTTTTTAACTTTCAAACTGTTGTGCTGGATCCTAAGGGTTTAGGTGATTGTGCCAAACTACTTGGTATTCTCCAGACTAATAATCTTTACATGTTACTGGTTGACCATGGAGCAATGTCCACATGATGATTGATATTCCAGAACTCATTGGATTCTTGATTTTCCTTGTGCAGAGGATAGCACAACTGCTGCATCAAATTGCTTTAATGAGTGACATCAGAAGCGGCAATGAAGCAGTGCAGATTATGAGGAACTCCTAATCATTTTTGCTGTTGAAAGGTTCTGTTGCTATGTTGTAGCAAGCTGTTTAGGTAAATTGGCATGCAGGATCAATACTTGTAGCTAAATTGTAGTTTAACTGTATGATCTTCACGGGTCTGATGTTTACGTATAGCTAGATGCTGAAACCTGCAAGGTTGCAACCCAATCTCAAGCAATCAGTAGTCACCACCTCATCTCTGTTTCTTCTTAAAACATGTGTATAGCTGGGTGATGATTTGGTAAGTGGTAGATATGTAGAATCTGTTGTCGTTATGGACAGCCCTGAAAAATGTTCTGTATGTGTAACATCCATTTATTGCATTCAGTGATTTTGATCATCCGCTGAATTCTGATAGTTATTACGACCCTGAAGTTGGCTTTCTGTTTGCACTGAAGTTGGATATTCATGTTTCTGAAACGTTTTAGTTGAAGTTGAGGAAGCGATAATAAAGAACGCAGGGCTTAGCTGTCTGCTTATACAACACTAGATAATATATATTCACCTTGGGCGTTCGGTTATAACCGACAATTCGGTTCGGTTTGGTTCGGTTAAAAATAGTTCGGTTTCCAGCTTGAAGCCCCGATCGGTTATCAAAAAAATGAAAACCCTAAAATTCGGTTGTGGTTTTAAATTTCGGTTTCTTGGTTTCAACCGAACCGAGCAGAAATAGCACAGAAGAGAGAAATGCTTGCCTTCTTCCGTCGGCCATCCGCCTCCTCTGCTCGCACCACCTCCCTGCTCGCCCCGCGGCCTCCGCCCCGCACTCGCCGCCACCCTGCTTGCGCCGCCCGCTCCGCCACCGCCTCATCTGCTCACGTAGTCGCACCGGGGCGCCTCCCTGCTCGGCTGCTGCTGTGCGCGCCTGCGCGGGCGCCGCGCCGCCGCCGGCCCGCCACTGGCCTCAATGGGGATGGGTGTTTGGTGAATGGGGATGGGGCCGCCGCCGAGCTCTGCTGGTCCACGGGCGCCGCGCCGCCGGCCCGCCACCCCTGACCTCGATACTGAGATGCAGTTAGGGTTTGGGTGTTCGGCGGTGGGTGAATGGGATGGCTGCGGGACGGGATGGGGATGGGGTTGGGGCCTTGGGGGTCTTCGGCGGCCAGGAGGGAGGATGGGCCGTGGTGGGCTACTTCCTACTGGGCTGGATGGAGGCATCGACGGAGTGAATTTCTGGTATGTGCCTGTACTTCGGGTTTTTCGGTTATGCGGTTCGGTTTGACCATAAAACTGAAGCCGCACACCGAACAGTGTAAAGACCAAAACCGAACCCGCAACCGAAAACCGATATTTTGGTTCGGTGTGGTTTGGTTCGATTTGCGGTTTTTGGCTAAAAAGTGGAATATATATATGGATTGAACTAGAGATGGTTGCTCGTGATTGGCATGGAATAGCTATGACTTTAACCGGGTTGAGTGAGTTGTTATGCTTGGATCTCCTAGGTTGATGAATGTAAGTTGTTTTTGGCGCAATGCTCTGCACCTTTCCGATGGAAAGTGACACTTCCCTTTAATTTCCAATACCAGCAACAACGACCTCCTTGTGGTCTCTCTTTAAACGGTGGGTAGAATGGATGAACTCGAACAGAAACGATGAACCAAATGCATATGTCAATTGGCCTACTTGTGTAGAGCGCAGACAGATAAAATGAGACCTAAAAGCTAGAATATATGATTCTTGATTCCAAGGGAAGGCAAATTACATGTATATATATGACTAATTGGACGCAGCAGGTGGGCAAGGAGTTCTGATCCGACTCCGATACCGATCCATATATCTATCTATATCTCTAAAAGTGGGTACTACTATGGGCACTGTAGATCTACAGTGCTTCTACAGTGCCCAATCTGCAGTGCCGGGTCTGACCCGCCGCTACAGCACACCTGTTAACAAATAACCCGAAACCCATTATGAAATAGCAAATACCCGTTAAGAAACAGTAACACACCCCGCTATGAAACAGTAACAAACCCGTTATGAAATAGTATAAACGCCATTAAGAAGCTACATCAACACCCATTAACAAATAACCCGAAACCCATAATGAAATAGTAAATACCCGTTATGAAACAGTAATACACCCGCTATGAAACAGTAACAAACCCATTATGAAATAGTATGAAAACCATTAAAAAATAGTACCAGCCTCCTAAAAAACAGTACCAAACCCATTGTAATACCCGTTCATAAATACTGCCGCCTCCGCTATGAAGCAAAACTAAATGCCCACTGCAAAAAAAACTCTATTAAACAATAACACAACCCGTATCCTTTACGATACAGTCCAAACCCGTCATTTATGAAAAAAAATGTCACAACCCATTAAAGATAGCACCATCCGTACATTCCAAACCCGTCATTTTTTAAACAAATAAAAAATATGGCAACCCGTTAGAGATAGCACCTAAAGGTTTACTACCCGTGCGAAGCGCGGGGTCACACACTAGTGTGTATATATATATAGGTACGTACTATTACTATAGTTCTGATCCGACTCGAACAAGGGAACAAAGCTAGGCTGACCTGCCACCGCCTTAATTGGCCTTCCATCCCCCGCTGCCTCTTATATATATTGATCGAGCAACCCCCCGCCGGCCAGCCCATCCAATCCACCACTGCGTGCTCCATCCACCGCCACCGCCACCCAGCCTTGCCGTCGGTGCGGCGGCCGGTGGATCCGATCGACACCATCCCATCCAGAAGAGAGAGATACCATCATCTCGTCGATGGAAGCTGCGCCGCCATCGTGCTCATCGTATGCGCAAGCGTGCTTGCATTCCCGCCTCCACAAACGCCATCCTATGCCTCAGGGAGGTGGTGCCCGCCACCAGCATGGACGACGGCTGTGCCATCTGCCTCAAGGCTTTGGCAGCTGGCCAGGTTGTTCACGACATGGATGCAACAGCAGACGACGAGCTCAAGTCTTTGGCTGCTTTGATCGCCGACGATCACCAGACGGAGGAGGAGGATGACGACACGGTGACGTGGTTGCAGCCCCTACGACTGCGGGCCATGCCCTGCTCCCACGTCTTCCACCAACACTGCATCTTCAAGTGGCTCAGATGTAACGCCTTTTGCCCTCTCTGTCGCCACAAGATGCCCACATCGGATGGCGAAGATAATGACGATGAGGAGGAGGAGGAGCACGATGATTTCTTTTTCCAATCGATCCTGGTGGGCAGTTGGGAGGAGGAGGAGGATGTCAGCAACACTACATCGACATCTTGCACAAGCACATCGGGCATTCAAGCTCCGAGGCGCGGAACAAGGAACCGGAAGCCCAACATACGCGTCCGAGGCCCAGAATGGGAGTGAGCAACGAATCATATATATGTGTGTGTGTGTATGTGTGTGTGTGTGCGAGAGAAGACGAGAGATATATAAAATGAAATATTGTAACAACGTACTCGATCTCTGTTCTTGAATAAACTCTCTGTTCTTAGATAGACAAGCTTGTCAGCTTGCTTTTGCTTGCTCCCTACCTAATATAGCATCGCCAAAACTCAGCACTTGCTTCTTGTTGGCCAGTAAAGGTATCTACATATATAGGTAGTTTGTTTGTTGCATGCAGCATGTCGACGCACATACAATTAAGCATGAGTTCTCGCTGGCAATAAGCCATTTATAGGTGGACCAAAATAAGCGACTACCAAACTAGATCCATGAATGTATATCCTCCCTGAAAAAAGACACCTCCGATCAATCCACCAGGATCTCTCTCTTTCACACGCCTTTGTTCTCCTAATTCTTCGTTCATTCCTCACAATGCGAACCCATCATTCATCCCTTCCTTTTATTCATTATAGTAGCAGCAAAAAGATGCTAAGTTGGCTCCGACGCTTCCCTAATGATGTGGGCTGTAGGACCTCCTCCTCCACCTCTTGGAGGAACAAGAGCAATAGCTTCATCGCACGGATCATCCGTTGTGCCTCCTCCGTCGTCGACACAACAGGCCACCAACATGACGACGACGATGATGATGAGGATGATGATTGTCGTCTACCGTCGTCCCCTCCTTCTCTGGCACCACCTAATCATCGTTACAACAACGATAACGTGAGAAACACCAGTGTCATTGCAGCCAAAACCTTCAAGTTTCGCAAAGCTAGCAGATGCCGTAGGAAACTTTCGCCAAGACAACTTCCTCAGCGAGTAAGCGCAGCCCAGCCCAGCCCAGAGCAGCCGTAACAGTGGAATTTTTTTTGATTTAGAGGATAAAATAAATATAAACCGCCCACCGCCCCAATCGGCAAATCACAACGGCTATTATTCCCCAATTTCTCGCCCTCGTTGCCACAATTGCAACGGATCACCCACCGCCGGCCGACCCTGCTTGCCCGGAGCCCCGCTCAATCCCGCCCGCCCGCCCGAGGCGGTGCTATTGGCCAAGAGCACTCCTGGTGCGGTGGACGTCGTCACCAAGCACATCGTGGATGCGCTTCCTCTGGAATGCGGTGCCGACCTTATCTCAACTCCACCGAGGTGGAGCGCTCGGGCCGCTGCCCCCGCTACCCAAGCATGGAGCAATGCGTCACTAAGGAATTGAGGCTATAAGAGAGAAGTGTCAATAGACTAAAGGTTCATGAGAGCTAGTGCTTGGCCTGGTACACGCATATTGATGGCAAGGCTGAGAGTTGTGAGATGGAGCAACGATTCCCTTCCTTCTTCTCTTGATAGTGTTGATCAATTTTTAATTTTAGTATATTTATTGCGCTTCAATTTTTTATAAATAGCTTGTTTGTTGTGAAGTTTTGTATGGATTCTTACGCAAATTTATATGAAACAATTCAATTCATTTGGGTAGAGAACATGGAGCAGCATGAGGGAGCAACCCCCAAAACTCTCATCCATCACCTTCACTCGCCCCGTGCCGCATCAATCCTCCTTCATCTATTTTGAGAATTTTTGTAAACGGTCAAACCATCTACTCTGTATCTTACAAAGTTTGTTATAGAAGTTTTAACAAATTAGTTAGGAGAGGTGAAAGCTACAGGTTAGGAGCAAGCAAATGAGAGTGGGTGAGAGAGCTCCTTGCCCTCATGGCTTTGGAACTTATATTGGAAATGGTTATTTACAAGTGACTCCTTGGTAGGGTTTGGATTTTACATTACACTACATTAGCTCCTATTTATGTCTCTTCCAATGGGAGAGGTCTGCCCCACATTTTTCATGGGCTTCCCCAACTAGGGATGAAATGGGGTAGATTCATGTTGGGTGGAGTCTTTGTGGACCTGAACTCTAAGCCCAAGCTCAAACCGAACATCGATTCAGGTGATAATCCACCCCACCACCAAATCTAATGGATCCCCTGAAACCAGATTGGTTACTTACCACTATATGGCAATACAACAAAACCAATAAAGAATTTCTAGAAACACATGCATGGTATATGTTACATTTTCACATGTGTAAATAAGAGGCAACAAACTACACGCAATTCCATGACTCAACTTAGAACAAACTTTATAGCTTACATAACCAATTTATCTACAAAAGGCATTAGTTTTTATTCAAAATTATCTATTTTGGGTTTCAGCCCACATCCCTGCCCCCACTGTCGTTCTCATTGCTTGAAGATGTGAGAGGCTATGATACCAGATCTGGAGGAGTCCCTAACTAATTAAGGATCCACATTGGAGTCAACCGTTTCATGCCCACCTCGTGCCCCACCAGCTCTTTCCAAACCTCCATGGGTCTAGAGGATCACAGTTGTTGGAATGAGATTGATGGTGGCCAGTAATAATGGTGATGAGAATGACGGCTATGGTCACCACCATGGTCACCAAAATGAGGATCAACATAAGGGGCCAGCCAAGGCTATGGCATCGTCCTCATCCTCAGGTTCCTACCGATAGCGGTATGATGTCCCAGTCCTCTCGTCTTGTCAAAATTTTATCCTAGTCAATGGCTACATGAAGGGTTATGGACCTACAATGCAGGACTTAACAAGTTCAAGGGGGCTATATTTCAACTTTGAAATTCTGTGGACTTAAGTGAAATAGATCGAGCCAACAATTTAAGAGCAACCGTGTATTTAACTCTTTGATATATACATGGATGCACTTGGCAAATATTTTAGTTGCAGTTCAACCCATATAAGATTGTGATCTCATCAAGTACCTTAAGGTATAGCATTTGCAGAGCGAAAGAGTTCATATAATAGATTCAACATTTTCCTAGCTAATTTGAGGACAATGTCATTAATCAATCTAATCTTTACTTTGGGCTAAGTCATCATAAAGCACATACATATACATTCAGAGAACAAGGAACTAGATCTGTTAACATATAAAGTGAATTGCTCACTTTTCCTATTAGCTTAAGGTTTTGTGTTGAATTAGTTTATACATGCAACTCATAAGTCATATATGGTATATTCCACCAGCGGGTCCAGTCGGTTAGGTTTGAGACAAAGGGTCTTTCCACCTGCTTTTTCTTGTTGGTCTTGCTGTTATGCGAGTCTAGTGGTAATCTTTGGGTTACTGTTGGCTCATTTGTACTGAAACTTATACTTCTTAATGAAATATGTGTCAATTAGGTAGGATCGTGAGGGAAAAAAACAGACATCGTTTATATAGAACACGGTACATGCCCTTCGATAGACATGTCATGCAAACTGCTTGTCAACTTGCTTTTGTGCTATTCTCAAAAAAAACTTGCTTTTGTGCTTCCTACCTAATATAGCATCATTAGAACTCACGACTTGCATTGGCATCCATTATGTCGACGCACATGCAAAGGATGAGTTCTCTGGTAATAAGCCATTAATAGATGGACCAAAATAAGCGACTACCAAATTACATCCATGCATATCCTCCGTGAAAAAGCCTCTTCCGATTCACTAGGGTCTCTCTCTTACCTTTGTTCTCCCAATTCTTCATCACACGTCCCTCTTGTATTGACCGGTGAATTATTGCATATAGCAGCAACAAGATGCTAAGTTGGCTCCGACGCTTCCCTAACGATGTGATCCATCGGAAGGCCAATGGCACCACAGGCCGAAGGACCTCCTCCTCCACCTCTTGGAGGAACAAGAGTAACAGCTTCACCGCACGGATCATCCGTTGTGCCTCCTCCGTTGTCGACACAGAAGGCCGCCGACACGACGACGATGACGACGACGATGAGGATGATAATTGTCGTCTACCGTCGTCTCCTCCTTCTCCAGCACCACCAAATCATCGTTACAACAACGATAACGTGAGAAACACCAGTGTCATCGCAGCCAAAACCTTCAAGTTTCGTGAGCTAGCTGATGCCGCAGGAAACTTTCGCCAAGACAACTTCCTCGGCGAGGGAGGCTTTGGTCGCGTCTACAAGGCCCGCCTGCACATTGCTGGTGAGGACGACCAAATTCCGGTGGCCATCAAGCAGCTGGACCGCAATGGCTTCCAGGGCAACAATGAGTTCGTGGTGGAGGTGCTCATGCTCAGCATGCTGGACCACCCCAACCTCGTCCACCTCGTTGGTTACTGCGCCGAGGGCGACCAACGCCTGCTCGTCTATGAGTACATGGCACTAGGATCCCTCGAGGACCACCTGTTGCTGCGTTGTGAGAACAGCAAACACAAGCACGACCCTTTGCCTTGGCACACGAGGATGAAGATCGCGCTCGGCGCGGCGCAGGGCCTAGAGTACCTGCATGAAAACACCGTCATCTACCGAGATCTCAAGTCCTCCAACATCCTCCTCGACGAAGACTACAATCCCAAGCTCTCCGACTTCGGTCTCGCCAAGCTCCTCCCCGCCCCACGCACTGACTCATCCTCTTCGTCATCGTCGTCATCCTCGTCAGGCAGCAACAAGGTGATGGGCACGTATGGGTACTGCGCGCCGGAGTACTTGCGGACAGGAAAGCTCAGCGCCAAGTCGGACGTCTATAGCTTTGGGGTGCTCCTGCTGGAGCTCATCACCGGCCGACGAACCATTGACGCCAGCCGGCCGGACGGCGAGCAAAGCCTGGTGGGATGGGCGGCACAGATATTTGGTGACCCCAAGAGGTTCCATGAGTTGGTGGACCCTCGATTGGTGATGGCAATGCTAGGGCCTGCAGCATCAGAGCTGAAGCAGGCCGTGGGTGTGGCATCCATGTGCTTGCAGGAACACAGCGCCCTGCGTCCCGTCATGACCGACGTTGTCATGGCCCTTTCCTTCCTCGCCACTGGCACTGATTCTCCCGCGTGCTAGCTCAAAAAACACAATCTCTCATTTCTCTGTGTATATATGTAAGTTTTGGTTGTTATATGTAAAAATGGGAAGAAGAATTACATCGCAACATAGCTAGTTTTCATGGATTAGAATGTTAATGCATACATGCTTGGCTCTTCAAATCGAGAACCTAGCGAAGCAGTGACAGAGGGGTGGTGGCATAAACTTAAGGGGGGAACTGCCAATTGCTTATCATTACCTGCACAAGCAAGTTAGCCTACCATTAGAGTCGTTTGTCTTGGCTCATATATACGGGTCATCAGGCCTTGTGAGATTTAAATAGCAAATAATAGTAGTTTGTTAACTAATGGGCCTTCAGTCTTTTTGAATTTTTTTTTCTCCGACAGGGAGGGAGGCAATTTCGGCTGTAATGGGATCCACCCCGTGAAGTAGGACTAGAAAATAATGTGTGTAATTCAAGAGGGAATGCCAGACCAAATTGGGTCTTTCAAAATCAATCTTGATCAAATTGGTTTTCCTGTTTAGAGGAATTTGGTAAACAGGGCACAATGGTAAAGATGATTTTCGATGATGAGATGCCCTAGTTGTCATGGTCATCATGTTGCCTAGCTTTGCTTGATCCTTCTTTTCTCATGTTAGATATGTAGATGAATGAATGAAACCCTATATGTCAACTTATATATTCCTTTCCCTTATTGATGCAAAAGAATTGTGCCTAGTTTCTTCTAATTTTGCTTATGAGATCACTACATACAATCTAACATAACGCAACAGCAAGAGAGAAGCAAGAAAAAAAAAAAAGAGAAACAAAGATCCACCGGCTCAACACTCAAGGACAGACTGAAACGGTGACAAAAAGACAGCCACGGGGAGCTGCGGTCAATTATATATATATATAAAGAAATAATACCACGTTGGACCAGCTGGAATGAACAACCTGTCTCCACGATGATCCTTAATTTGGTGATTGAAATTGGGTTCCATCTTATCGCCGCAGACAATGCACAGTCCCCAGCAGCTAGCTAGCTGCTCACGTCAAGGCTGTTCACATTACCAACAACGCTTGGAAACAAAATGCAAAAAGGGTATCCTTTGGTTGGTGAAGAAAACGATCTGGTCCAATAATAGTAATAAAATAAACAAACTAGAAGCTGCATGAATAAAGGTCTTGTGGAACGGCCACCAAGTAAGATCCAAAATTGCTGTTTATCACTAGCAGTAGTACAGCGCATCCGATGCAAAGTAATAGGCTGGCAACAACCGGAGGTCATTTGCCTTAAAAAACGGAGTCATGGTACTATAGTTAGTTAATGTTGATTTCCCCCTCCACATTTCTTGTCATTTTGGTAAAGGTTCGGGTTAAAATGTCTTAAATTTTAATTTGAAAATATATAGTTTGACCACTCTGAGATTTGCATGTATTGATTATAGTATTGACAATTGGTTTAGTAAAATTGTATACCCTTTTGATAATTGTATCTATGTGTGGACAAATCATTTTTTTGTAGAGAATGTCGAATTGTCCAAATAACAGAATTATGAAACCCGATAGGGAATAATTTTAGATTGGTCGTCGTCTTGAGGTCATGATATTCGTACTTTGTTTGACCTAGTTGACCTCCATCATTTCTTTTAGAATTAGTAGTATCTTTGCAAATCAGCCCCACACTCGAATGGAATTGCATCACTCGACTTCATTTTTTCTCGGACCATTGCATTGTCACATGTTAATAAGTATTCCTTCTATTAGTTTTTACATGCCGTATTAGGTTTATGCTAAATCAAATATTTTTAACTTTGATTATTAATTTTATTAAATTCTATAGGTTAATAACATAAGATTTATGCATTATTTTTTTAGAAAAGAGAATATATTAATATCACAGCTTCTACGTCGACTAATGCATATAGCTGTAAATCTTCTGTTAGTTTACGCATTATGCTTTAGATCATTTACAGTGGCGGATACAGAACATGAGTCACGGTCTATTGAAGCACCTGGTCATTCACTATCAGAAATATTTTCATAATATATCATTTATATGTGTGAAACTACATGGATTTTTCTTAAAAATTATTAATGGTTAAAATTAGAAATACTTGATATGACACCAATATTAACAATATTCAAGGGAACACTAAAAGACATAATGTAAGTGAACAAGATTACAAGAACATACCAACGTGTTCACGCTAGGATCTCCTCTGATGGTGATGGTTGACTTGGCCGTGCATGCGAGGTCAGGTCAAGTTTGTTTACATTGTACTAATTATATTGTAGCACCTCGGTGGAGTCATAAAATAAAATATCTTTTCATATGATGTATCAAATGACGCGCGCCAGCTACGTTAATTCTACAATCTACACTAATACTAACGTTGCGTTGATCTTATCCCCCTCGTTCACGTCTTGTGTTAATTCTGTTTTCATTCCTAAGTTGTTGCATGGTAGTACGTATACTTGTTAGTTTTGTTTTCATTCCCAAGACCTTTACACGTAAAAGTAAGCTTTTCCCCATATGTCTAGCTCACCTGCGCTGTTGAAAAGACTTAACTTACCATCACCTTTGCACATGAACCCCTCACGTGTGGTGTATTATTGATATATAGGGTACTGAATTATTTGGAACCACCTAATGTCATTTGTTGTCAATCTTTTATTTTTTATTAACTAATCCTTGGGTTTTTGAGACAACAAACACATGCAACACAATGTGAAAGATTAGTGTATAAACACATACCATAGCTACGACTCTTTTTGGTATGCAGGAATTTTTGTAGCATCCACGACTAGGAATATATAAGATTGTGGTATATAATTTTTTTTGAAATAAATATTGTGGTATAGAATAATTAAAAAAAATGAATAGATATTTATAGTTTAAACTCTTAATACATTTACAAAATTAGATGCATGAACATGGTTAGTGCGTTGTCATGGTTCTGAGAAAATGCTATGCCCACAAAGTCAAAATTTGGGTGTCCCAGTAACTTTAGCCTTACTTTTAACCATTGATAACCGAAGATTATTATATTAGCCTTACTTTTGGTTAGCACATTTCTTTAATTAGAACTACAAATAAAGTGCCATGAGTGAACGGAAAACCCACTCAGGTGGAACCACTCAACTCCTCTTTGTTCTTATCGAAAAAGAAAAAAACCTCAGCCAAGGTTTCAATTGTTAAAAAATTATTATATTCGCTACCTATGCACATACTTAATGAGTCTTGTTAGTGCATTTCTTACTTAAAACAACTAATGAAGTGGCATGAATGAATGGATATTAGTAATTATGCATGGGTTGTCGTGGGTTTCATATATGTCCTCTGTGTCAAGGTCTTAAGGATGACGCAACATTTTAGACAACTTGTCAAGGGAAGGAACATACATGGTACACTATGAGTGCATACATGTACACGAGTTGTTTTTTGTTCTATAACTCCACTATAGAGTAATAGGAAGATAAACGTTTTTTTCCATTATGGAGTATGTAGATAAATTAAGAAAAGAATCATGTTGATGATAAGTACAAAGGACCAATTGAGCATTCATCAGGCAAAGTAGTAAGTTAGATGGGGGGAAAGGCCTTTTTTTGTTGTGTAAGTGTAGGAATAGTTTTATTTGGGATCTTAATGAGGGTTCTTTTGTGAAAACAACCTGACCACCTCCTCGTGCCCGCCTTTTCAAATGATGCCTTTGCAGTCTACACTGCTGCTTCGTCTTCATTTTCTTTCTCATTTTCAAGGGACAGGAACAAGTCAGGAAGTGGAGTCCCTTCTCCTTGTCCTGTGTCTGTCTGTCTGTCTCCTCGCCTGCATTCCAATTCCCTTCTGCCTCTTCCTTCCACCAAGCTGATTGATTCTATTCTGGTGACACAATTCCGATGAGGAAGACGAAGAGGACACGAACACGAGTGGACGCAATGAAATTTTGGTGCTGTAATGCGACAGCGTTTTCTGGTGTCTCTCTATTTATTATAAAGAAAGTACATGCAGTCATACATGGTTACAATCAATTTGAGACAATCACGGCATGCCCGCGATCGGTCGTTGCCATCCCAACATCCACGGAGATGCTGCCTGCCATGCCTGTAAACTAATTAGTCTAAGCTTCCTTCTATAGTTAGCGGGTGCTCAGGGATTATTCTAACAATCTCATCCTAAGCCCTTGAGCAACTACTCTAATCTCTTCATGCCGATCCCATCACGGAGCTCTTGGAACCGACTCCGACCAAGCGCCTTCGTAAGGATGTCGCCCAGCTGGAACTCAGTGCCGACGAACTCAACGTCGATCAGCTTCTCTTCGCAGCACTCCCGGATGAAGTGGAACTTGATGTCTATGTGCTTGCTCCGGTCGTGGTGCACGGGATTCTTCATTAAGGCGATGGCAGACTTGTTGTCCACCTTAAGCTTTGGTGCAAGGACTGCACCTCCGACGAGCTCGGCCAGGAGCCTTGCCAGCCAGACCGCCTCGCATGCGGCTGCTGCAGCCGCGATGTACTCCGCTTCGCATGATGACAGAGCCACCACCCTTTGTTTTGCCGACTGCCATGCAATCGGTCCACCAGCCAGGAAGAAGATCAGCCCGCTGGTGCTCTTCCGGTCGTTCACGTCGCCAGCTAGGTCGCTATCCGAGTACCCGAGCAACTTGGGAACGCCGGCGTTCTTGCCACCTGGGTGGTAGTGCAGCCCCCACTGCTGCGTTCCAGCCACGTACCGAAGAACACGCTTCACCGCAGTGAAGTGCTCTTGGCGTGGCGCCTCCATGAAGCGACTGAGGTAGCCAACAGAGTACGCCAGGTCTGGCCTGGAGTTACACAGATACCTGAGGCTGCCGATGACGCTGCGGTACTCCGTCGCGTCGACACTCGGCGTGGTTCCCTCCTTGAGCAGCTTTAGTTTGGGCTCCATGGGTGTGGCACTGGCGTTGCAGCCAGTCATGCCGGCCTTCTCAAGGATCTTGACGGCGTACGCAGTCTGCCGGAGTGTGATGCCGGCAGCTCCTTGTGACACTTCGAGGCCGAGGTAGTAGGAGAGCAGTCCAAGGTCGCTCATGCGGAAGGTGTTCATCATCTGCGCCTTGAACTTGTTCACAGCTCCCGCATCGCCTCCGGTGATGATCAAGTCGTCAACGTAGACGTCCACGATCAGACGCCCTGTGCCACCGCCATGGATATACATACCGTGCTCATCGACGCAGCGCTTGAAGCCGAGGCCGAGCAGGGAAGCGTCGAGCTTCTGGTTCCAGGCCCGTGGAGCTTGCCGGAGCCCATACAGAGCCTTGCGGAGACGAAGCACCTTGTGTTTGTTCTTGCTGTCGACGAAGCCGGGAGGTTGCTGCACGTATACCTCCTCCTGGAGCTCGCCATTCAGGAACGCCGATTTGACGTCCATGTGGTGGACGCCCCAGCCGAAGTGGGCAGCAATAGCGAGGAGCAGCCGGACTGACTCCAGCCGAGCGACGGGAGCGAACACCTCTTCAAAGTCGATGCCGGGGCGCTGCACGTACCCCTTGGCTACGAGACGCGCCTTGTACTTGACGATGGCGCCGTTCTCGTCACGCTTCACTTTGTACACCCATTTCAGGCCGATGGCGTGCTGGTCCCGGGGAAGATCGGCCAGGGACCATGTGTTGTTGTCGCGGATGGACTTGAGCTCCTCCTCCATTGCCGCGTTCCAGTTGGGATCGCCGTCGGCGTCCTTGAACGTCTTGGGCTCCTCGACGCTGAGCTTATGCAGCTCAGCCTCCTCGACGTCGCGGTGAGCACGCCCAGGCACGGTGTTGGTGCCCAGAACGTTTTGGAGCATCCTGTACCGGTGCTCCAGCTCCTCGTCGTCGTCTGCGTCGAGGTTCGGGTCGTCGATGAGTGGCGTCGCGAATTCCACCGGTGAGGACCCCCCTCGAACAGGTGAGCCTCGAGCAGGGCCTCGAGCCGAACCTCGAGCAAATGAGGCCTCTCGAGCAGGTGAGGCCCCCCTCGAGCAGACGTGGGCGATGTCGAGCTCGAGGCTTTCGATGTCGAGGGTGCTGGCGCCTGGCGAGCAGAGCCTCGAACAGAGCCTCGAGCCGGTGAGGCCCCTCGAGCAAGTGAGCCTCGAGCAGGTGAGGCTCGAGCCGAGTCTCGAGTAGGCGAGCCTCGAGAGCCTCGAGCGGAACCTCGAGCAGGTGAGTCCCCTCGAGCAGAGCCTCGAGCAGGTGAGTCCCCTCGAGCAGAGCCCCGAGTAGAGCCTCGAGCAGGTGAGGCCCCCCCTCGAGCAGACACGGGCGACGTCGAGTCCGAGGCGTCCGATGAAGAACCAGGCACGGCCGATGTCGAGGGTGCTTGTGCCTGGCGACGCAGCTCATACTCCTCCTCGATGATGAAGGGCACCGAACTGTCACTCGCCGCGGCGCTCTCCCAGTCCCAGTGTGCGTTTTCGTCAAACACGACGTCGCGCGCGACCCGGACACGCTCCGTGGCGGGGTCATAGAAGCGGTACGCTTTCGCTCCATCTTCGTAGCCGATGAAGACTACCTTCTGGCCGCGATCCTCCAGCTTGCTTGGGTGCGGTCGAAGACGCTTGATGTAGGCGACACACCCAAACACCCTGAGGAAATGCACGGGTGGCTTCTTCCTGTTCCAGGCCTGGTACGGTGTCTGGCCGTCGAGGGCGGCCGTTGGTGACCGGTTGAGGAGGTACACTGCTGTGTGCACCGCCTCTCCCCAGAAGAAGCCTGGCATGCTCCACGCGCGAAGGATGCTCCGCGCCGTGTTCACGACCATCTGGTTCCTCCTCTCCACGACGCCATTCTGTTGCGGAGTGTGCGGCGCGGAGTGCTGTCGAAGGATTCCCTCACTGGCGCAGTACTCGCCGAACTGCACCGAGGTGAATTCGCCTCCGTTGTCGGTGCGGAGGACCTTGAGCTTCTTGCCAGTTTCGCGTTCCACCTTTGCCTGGAACGTCATGATGGCCGCCGGTGCATCTGCCTTGGTACGCAACAGAGTGAGCCACATGTACCTGCTCATGTCATCGACCAACAACAAGAAGTAGGCGTTCCCGGCCGGCGTGGACGGAGTGATCGGCCCGCAGAGATCTCCGTGGACCAGCTCGAGCTGCTCCTTCGACCGGAACTTGGTAGCCTGCGGGAATGGCGTTCGCTTCTGCTTCGCGAGAACACAGTCCTCGCAAACTTGTTCGACGTGGTCGATTTCTGGCAGGCCCTTTACCATCTCACCACGGTTCAGCTTCCGCAGTGACTTGAAGTTTAGGTGTCCGAACCTCTCATGCCACTTCCAGGCGACATCGTCGACGCGCGCGGTGAGACACACCGGAGCGGCGATGGTCATTTCGAGGTAGTAGAGATGGCTTGGGGATCGGTGAACCTTGGCGAGCAGGAGTCGTTGCAGATCGAAGATGCGGAGAATGCCTTCCTCGATGGCGACCTTGTACCCGTTCTCGTCCATCTGGCCGAGGCTCACAATGTTGGTGGTGAGCCACGGGATGAAGTAGACTCCGTCGAGCCGGCGGTGTTCGCCGGATCTGAGGGCGAAGAGGACGGTGCCCTTCCCCTCGATGTTGACCACCGACCCGTCGCCGAACTTGACGGTGCCGGTCACGCTGCTGTCGAGCTCGGAGAAGACACGACGCGAACCCGTCATGTGGTTCGTCGCACCGGTGTCGAGGACCCATTGGCAGGGCCCCTCTGCCTCCTTCTCCTCCTCTCTGAGGTGGAGCAAGACCTTTGGCTCGTCGAGTTGGACGCGCTGCAGCGGGTCGACGGTGCGCGGCGACGGCGGCAGCGAGGAGCCTCGAGCAGAGCCTCGAGCAGGTGAGGCCTCTCGAGCAGGTCCTCGAGCCGAACCTCGAGCAAGTGAGCCTCGAGGAGGTGAGGCCCCCCCTCGAGTAGGTGAACCTCGAGCAGGTGAGCCTCGAGTAGGAGAGTGGGGAACGGAAGCGCGTGACGCGGTTACCTCAGACTCGATGGAGATGTACATGAGGGCTCGATCCTCTTCCTCCTCGGCCTGGGCCACATGGGCCGCGGCCTTCTTCTTCTTGCTACGGCAGTCTCTGGCCCAATGGCCTTTCTTCCCGCAATTGTTGCAGAGGGTTCCGGGCGGAGGCTTGCCACCGCCAGCGATCCCGGCGCCGGCGTTCTGGCCGTCCTGGCCGTTTCGCGCCGTGGAGCCTGCACCGCCACGAACGCGCCCGCGCCCTTGGCGCTTCCCGCGACCGCTGGAGCTGCCGCTGCCACCGGAGCTCTCCTGCTCGCGGCGGGCCTTACGACGTGCCTCCCACTCGTCTTCGCAGAGCAGGAGCCGCCCCATTCGATCCGTGATTTCCTTAGGCTTGCTGCGCTCCTCGAAGACGCGCAGCCTCCCGACGACCTCCTCGATCGAGACTGTGTCCAACTCGAGGAACATCTCGAGGGACACTGCAGCCTGGGAGAGACGATCCGGAACGACCTGCAACAATTTCTTGACTACCTCGGCGTCCGTGATCTTGTCACCGAGCGTCCGGAGGTTTGCGGCGAGCGTAGTGATGCGCGTGCCGAACTCGGTGACGCTCTCGCCTTCCTTGAAGGAGAGGTTCCCGAATTCCCGACGAAGCTGCTGCGCGCTGGCGTCGCGAGAGCGTGCGTCCCCGATGCGCAACGCCTTGACCACATCCCAAGCCTGCTTGACAGTCGGCTTTCGTCCGAGGGTGGTCCACATCTCGGAGGGAACCGAGCGCAACAGCCCGGCCATTGCCTGGCGATCGGCGTGGTACTCGTCGTCGTCGGGATCTTCGTCGATGCCGATGTCGACGGCGTCCCAGACGCGGAGCGTCTGGAAGTTCACTTCCATCACCAGCGCCCACTCTGGATAATTCGTCCGTGTGAGCATCGGCCACGCGACGTTCGCAGACGAACGCTTGATGACGCGCTCCACGATCCGTGAGCCGGAGCGGCGACGCGAGTGGCGACCCGTCGAGCGTCCACGACGACGCGGCGGCGACCGCGACGGCTTGATCTTTTCCTCGTTGCCGGAGCCATTGGAAGGAGACCGCGAGGCCATGGCGACGACGGCAACCTAGCTCCGATACCAATTGACACAATTCCGATGAGGAAGACGAAGAGGACACGAACACGAGTGGACGCAATGAAATTTTGGTGCTGTAATGCGACAGCGTTTTCTGGTGTCTCTCTATTCATTATAAAGAAAGTACATGCAGTCATACATGGTTACAATCAATTTGAGACAATCACGGCATGCCCGCGATCGGTCGTTGCCATCCCAACGTCCACGGAGATGCTGCCTGCCATGCCTGTAAACTAATTAGTCTAAGCTTCCTTCTATAGTTAGCGGGTGCTCAGGGATTATTCTAACGTCTGGTTCGAGTTCTTGTATTCTATTCTGTTCCACCATTACTGCCTTCCCACGAATCTCCTCGTCAAGGTCAAGGCAGCGACGCCGAACGCGGCCTCCAGCGGCTAATTACTACTCCAGTTCAGTCCAGGAAGCATCTCTCCTCTCCACCCACCCAGATCGGAATCGGATTTTCATTCTTCAATTCCATTTCATTCCTCGGCGCTCAGTTCTTGGTCGCCGGCTCAAACATCCATCCATTCCAATACTCCACGAAGCAAACAGGGCAGAGCAGAGGACCCATAATCCGTCTTCCTCAATCAACCATGGGCAGCTACAAGTACAAGTACTGCATGTGCTTCACCCGCAAGTTCCGGTCCCCGGACGCCCAGCCGCCGCCCGACGTCCGCGCCGCCTACCTCCCCTTCAACTCTGACGTCCACGCCCTCTGCCGTTTCATCTCGCAGGCGCAGGCCGAGCACCCCGCCGACGTCGACCGCATCCTCGCCCTTCTCACGGCCGGACATGGCATCGCCCGCCTCGTCAACAGGTCGCCGGCGCCGGCCATGCCCACGCTCGACGACTTCTTCGCCTTCCTCTTCTCACCGGAGCTCAACCCGCCCGTCGCACACCAGGTTGGTTGCCTCTTTCTTGTTGCCTGACGCCTGCTGGCTCCATCCTGCATCTCCACCTAATCCCACGACTGGGCTAATCGCTGCTTACTAACTTAATAGTACTGTACCTCCAAATTTCGTCAATCATCATCGATGCTGATTGTTTGCCAGTTAGTTAATTTCATCCATGCTCGTGATTCCATTCCATTTCATCTGCTCCCCCTCAACTGTAAACTACTCCGTACTACTTACTGTACGAGTTGACCTGCAGATAGTTCCCAAGTCAACTCTCTTCTTCCCATCTCTAAGTTTCCATTTTTACCTGTATCTCTGTCTGTGAATCAACGAAATTCTTGGAGGACATGGAGGCTTCATTCAGTTTCAGTCATTTTCCCGAACAAGCTTCATATTCAGTCAATGCCTGTCACTTTCCTCCTCCTCTCTGTCTCTTTTCTTCTCATCAACTCTATCTGTGTTTCCTACTATTTATTACACTCTGTCCTCACATTGCAGTCACAAAGTAGATAGCCGAGTGATTTCTCAATAAAAAAAAAAGATAGCCAAGTAGAAATAGTAAGGCGAAGACATCAATACAGAGTAATTCTTCTCACAGGACAAAGATCTCCCCCCTCTGACTCTGAGTAGTACCTAACTGCTCTTACCTGTTAAGCTTTAGCTTCATCCACAACACATTGTACAAAAGATGAATTATTGATTTGATTTCAAAGCTCCCAACCTTAACTCTTTGCACTGTTTTGTGAATGTGATGTGCTTAAGCCTCTTGTACAAAAGACGTGCAAAATATTGTTAGCCAATACCAATAAATCGGGTTTTGCCTCTTCTTTCACCGTTACCTACATTCTTTGTTCAGGTTCATCAGGACATGTCTGCCCCGTTTTCTCATTATTTTGTATTCACCGGACATAATTCCTACCTAACTGGGAACCAGCTCAATAGTGACTCCAGTGACATCCCAATTATAAAAGCATTGCAGAGAGGTGTTAGAGTCATTGAACTTGATATGTGGCCAAATTCTTCAAAGACCAATGTCGATATTCTTCATGGAGGGTATGAATTCTGTTTTTCAAAAACATTCACTATTTTCCCAATGGAATTATTGCAACATAACTGCATGTGAGTACAACTGCTTATGTGTGAGGATGGCATTATGGGTGCAGCGTGATCAGCACTGAAAGCTTCCAAACAAGATAGCATTATGGTTACACATAAAGATGACAAATATTTTGCACATGTAGCATGATATACCTAGCGTCACGTGTTCTCCATGAGGAAGGATGGATTCAGTTCTCTTGTTCCCTATGATAACAATGTAGCAAGAAGCATATTTCCACTGCTATATCACTGCTCAGTTCTATATCTGTAATCCGTGCTGCTTGAATTTGCAACCATCATTTTTGTTCTCTCTGGCTTTGCAAAAATTGTCTCCCTGACTCTTCTTTTTTCTTGGCATTTTAGAGGACATTGACTGCGCCAATAGAAATGATCAGGTGTTTGAAGTCCATTAAAGAATATGCTTTTTGTGCATCACCATATCCACTTGTCATCACTCTTGAGGATCACCTTACACCAGATCTCCAAGCCAAAGTAGCTAAGGTACAGTTTGCTTAGTATATGAACTCCTTGCACTTTTCCTGTTTAGAACCTCAATTCTGACTTTAAGTTATCATAGATGCTCACTGAAACATTCGGAGATCTACTTTTCATACCTAGTTCAGACCCAATGAAAGAGTTCCCGTCTCCAGCAGCTCTGATGAAGAGAATAATCATCTCGACTAAACCCCCACAAGAGTACAAGGAGTTCCTCAAAGTTAAGGATAAACAAAATGGCAGTGGAAATATAGCTGATTTGCCAGACACAGGAAGCCTAACAAGAATAGATTCAAATGCTGATAACCAAAATGGCAGTGGAAATCTAGCTGCAGACACAGGAAGCCTAAGAAGAATCGATTCAAATGCCGATGAATCTGATGGAAAGGTCTGCAATATCACTATCTTTTCTATACACGCACCCATGATTTAACACAAATGAGAGAAACTTATATTTCCATAAACAGGATGAACTGGATGAGCAAGATGAGGAAGATTCCAACGAGGATGATCCCAAATTTCAGCAGGACACTGCCTGTGAGTATAGGAAACTGATCACCATCCAAGCTGGCAAACCAAAAGGCCATCTGCGGGATGCACTAAAGGTGGATCCAGAAAAAGTGCGGCGGCTTTCATTGAGTGAGACACAGTTAGCTAAAGCGACAACTTCGCATGGTGCTGAAGTCATAAGGTAATTTGTGTGATTCATTTCAGTGCATATGATACCAGAAGATTTGGTATTGAGTTGTTATAAGATTGCTTTTCTCAATTTCTGCTTATATCATTGAATCCTAGATTCCTCTATTTTTATCCATATTGTAGTCTTACAGTATGTTATGTGAAAAACATGGTGGGGAACAAAAGAAAATGGCAGTGTTGCCGAGGTTACAGGACACATGATAATTCAAACAAAGGCTAAATTCTGTAGCTCCGTACAAAAGATAGGCAACACATGCTATCTGTTAGCTGAAAATACAAAATCGTTTAATCCCTAACACTAACAACATTAACCAATCATAAGATTGCATCTCTTCAAGGTGGTGTAGTCACACTTGCTGAGGCATTTAAATTCTGTTCAGGTTCACCCAGAATAATATACTCCGTGTGTATCCAAAGGGCACGAGGGTTAATTCTTCGAACTATGATCCAATGGATGCCTGGACTCATGGTGCTCAGATGGTTGCATTCAACATGCAGGTGAGATTTTAGTTCTTCTTAACTGTCATGAACCAGTAAGTTCCACTTTGTTTGACGCTTTTATACTTACGTAGTATTAAGATGTGTGACTACTGAGGGAAGTAAGGCATAATATGTTTGTGTTTGTTTTTCAGGGGCATGATAAAGCGCTCCGGTTGATGCAAGGATTTTTCAGAGCCAATGGGGGTTGTGGGTATGGCTAAAAACCTGACTTCCTACTGATGACAGGCCCAAACGGGGAAGTATTTGACCCCAAAAGTAGTTTGCCAGTGAAGAAAACTCTCAAGGTAGGTGTATGTTTCCAAGACTGACAACTGAATTCACTCAAAAATTTTCCAATTGAACTAGTCCAGCATATAGCTAAATCTGTTGTGATGTCCAAGCAGGTAAAAGTATATATGGGAGATGGGTGGCGCAAGGATTTCAGCAAGACGCATTTTGATGCGTTTTCGCCTCCAGATTTCTATACCAGGGTAAGACAACAAGATGTTCGTTTGGGTTAACAGTAGTGACATGAAAATCACATACTGGGATGAAGTTGCAATAACTAGAGGTTTCCAATGGAAAATGCTCTCTGAAAATGTACAGGTAGGGATCGCGGGAGTGAAGGCAGACACTGTGATGAAGAAGACAAGGGTGATCGAAGACCAGTGGGTGCCGGTGTGGGACGAGGAGTTCACTTTCCCTCTGAAGGTGCCGGAGCTGGCCCTCCTGAGGATAGAGGTTCAGGAGTACGACATGTCGGAGAAGCACGACTTTGGGGGGCAGACGTGCCTGCCGGTGTGGGAGCTGAAGCAGGGCATCCGTGCTGTGCCCCTGCACGACCGCAAGGGCAACAGGTACAAGTCCGTCAGGCTCCTCATGCGCTTCGATTTTGTCTAGCTAGTGGCCTGTCTGCACAAAAGACACTCAGATTTAGTTAGTCTGCCAGTCAGGCAGTGTTCTCTTCTTTTACATCTACTTGTGAGTGCGTTTATTACAGGGAAATCAAGCTAGTATGTATGAGTTAGCAGTAGTGTGTGTATGTATGTATAGACTAGAGTGCACCCATTCCGGCTTCAATTCTTGCGTACATCATTCTGTATGTATGTACTGGTTTCGTCTGAATAAAAGCTGTATGAAAAAAAGGAGCAGATCAACCGAGCAAGTCCCTGTGTTATTTGATCCTTTGTTCTCTCCCTCTGAAACTCTGAAATTGTTGCTCAGTACGGGTGAATGGATGATTTTGATAGACTGTTTGTTACCTGTGGAAATCAGCAGACCAAACAAGCAGTGGCAGCATATCTGCTGATCGTTGATGTGAATTCATTCCTTTCTTTGAGAAAGGCCCACTTAACTGGTACTCACTCAGTGCTAGAAGAAATGTCAATGTAGGGTTAGTGTCAGTCAAACTTGCTTAAATTCAACCGATTTTATAAATATAATATTGATATTTATGTACTCAAGTAGATTTACTATTCTATAACTATTTTAGAAAACTTACTTTGTATCATAACTGTTCGTATTTTTCATGTAATTTTGATCAAACTTTAAACTATTTGACTCTTTGAAAATAAATAAATTTTATTTTAAAATGTACGGAGTATTAGTTTTTTATACAAAATATATATTATCAGGATTAAGGTTAGCATTTTTACTTATTGATTGCTAGCCTTGCATCCAATTTACCTAGAATCAATCAACTTTGACGCATGCATCATTGTAACAGCAATTATCATCATGGGTGCCGCTTCCCATGTACTCCTATCCTAATACATCTATTGATGGTGTATAGTATAGTAATAATGTTTTTGTTGTCCACATCTTTATACAGGGTATAAGTTCTTAAAAACAAGTCCTAATGAACCCCTTAAAAATATTTTTCGTGTTTTTGGTATTGCTGCGGTCAATTAGGTAGCCTGACAAAAAAAAAGTTGCTCAAGTTAAAAAATATTTGGAGAACTTTTTTTTTTAAAACGAGTCAACTCAGCTTTTATTGAAAGCCAAACGTTTTACAACGAAAGTAAAACTGGGGATGCCAGTGAACATGTTTAAGCGTACATCATTACATGAAAAGCCATAGACTAAATTTCTATTATGTCTGAAATCATGACTCCGGTTGACTTGAAGCTCTTGAGATTGTTCATCGCCGTGTCCTTCAGTTGCTCAAACCGCCTCCTGTCCTTCTCCTTCAGAGCGACACACCACTTCTGCATGTATGACATACCATTATACAGAGCATCAGTTGGCGCTTTAGGCAGCACTTTGTCGATGGCCATCTTGTTGCATGTATGCCATAAGGCCCATGTAATTCCTGCAAAGATAAACATGGTGAAGTGATTTGGAAGAGGTACTCCCCCCTCAACCAGGATTGTGCAAAATCATCCACCGAGGTGGGGTAGTGACTGAGGCCAAAAGAGTATTTGATAAAGCTCTAGACAAAAATAGCCATCGGGCAGTTGAAGAAAATATGATCAACCGTTTCTAGACTCCCATAGAGACAACAAGTTTCCTCCCCTTTCCAATTTTTCTTTTTCAAATTTTGGGCAGTTTGTAATCTGTCATTGAATAGTTGCCACAAGAAAACTTTAATTTTCAGGGGGACCTTAAATTTCCAGATAATACTTGCTGTTCGACTAGTTACTCCCCTATCAGTCAAGAATCGGTATAGAGATTTAGTGGTGAAACTTTTCTTACTGTCCAGAGCCCAAAGCACATTGTCAGCCTTGTTGTCAGTGAGAGATATGTCATTCAAATCATCTAACAGGCTTAGCCATCTGTTATATTCCTGAGAAGATAATGACCTTCTGAAATCAACATACCAGAAGTCCCCTTCTCTACATTCCTGAACCGAGCAAAAGGGGTCCCTAGATAGCTTATACAAGTCATCATATAAGATTCTCAATGGAACACTTTTTGCCCAGCAATCCTCCCAAAATCTTTAGTGGTATCCATTACCCACTTGGAAAGTAGCACCCCAGTTGAACAAATGTTTTACCTTGTGGATCCCCTTCCAGAATTAGGAACCTCCTGCAGCAGCGGACCCAAAAAATCCTTTATTGTCCAGATATTGAGCCTTAATCAGTTTGAACCACAGATCATTGGGTTCTTGAAAAATCCTCCAAATCCATTTGACTATAAGACACTCATTCATCAACTTGGTATTAATGATCCCCAATCCACCCTGTTCCTTGGGTCTGCTCACAATCTCCCATGTTGCCATATGATATTTAAATTTGTCACCAGCCCCTTGCCAGAAGAACTTGGCTCTAATGGTGTCCATTTCTTTGTGCACCCCATCTTTAAGCAAGTAGAATCCCATGCAGTACAGATCAGGAATACTGCTCAAGCAAGAGTTAGTCAAGATTTGTCTCCCCCCTGAAGTAAAAAATTTCCCCTTCCAGGGATCCAACCTCTTCCTCATTTTCTGCCCCAAAGTCCTAAAGGTTTCCATATTCAAGTGTTTATAGCTAATTGGGATGCCCAAGTATTTCATTGGGAAGGATCCTAGGGTACAGTTGAGCATATTTGCCATACTCTCTTTCTCCTCTTGACTGACACCAAAAGCATAAACCTTACTCTTATGATTGTTAATTTTGAGACTAGTTAGCCATTCAAAACAGTATAAGATCAGCTTAAGATTCCTGATATAAGTGTTGTCTGGTTCAATCATGATTACAGTATCATTTGCATACTGAATGTGAGATATTCCCCCCTCAACCAGATCTGTTAACACCCCTTTGATATGACCTTTGTCAACAGCTTTCTGAAGCATCACCCCAAGAGCATCAGCAACTAAGTTAAAGAGAAGAGGTGAAAGGGGATCACCCTGTCTCAGACCTCTATATGTTATAAAGTAATCACTCCTTTCTCCATTTACATTAATACAGACCCTGCCCCACATTACTGTTCTCATAACCCATCGAATCCATTGTTGGGGAAAGCCTGTGGCAGAACCTCCTAAATCATATGGCCCACACGCATGATTATTGTCTAAAGAGACTCCAAATAACCATGACTGCGTTCCATACGACTTAAAAAGTCTGTCGGGTAAATCCCGAATCATCCACAATTCTCCGAGCAGGATCAATCGTTGTGGAGAGATATTGCAGTATTACAATAGTTTAATATAAACAAAATAACACGAAGTAAAACAGCGGAAGACTTATAATAACATAAGTTTACAAAACCATGAGTTTCAAATATTTACAACAATACGTTTAGATTATACAAACCATAATAGTAGTGGAGTAGCAGTATATTAAAATATTAAACAACAGCTCTGCCCATGAGCTAAGCATCTTTATTCATCGTCGCTTTCCTCGACGACTGTCATGCAACAGGAGGCAAAACACTCCTGCCCATGAGGCTCACCTGCAACAAGGGTTCAACAAACCCTGAGTACCACAGTACTCAACAAGACTGACCCGACGAAAGAAAAGGGTAGAGAAAACAGAAATGCAGGCTAGAGGGACAAGGTAAGGTCCGTAGGAGATAAGAAATTTTGCGTAAAAGCTTTATAGAAAGAGAAGTTTGCTTGGGCTAACTCCCATTATCACTCAACTTCATTATTGAATCTTAACTTTTGTTCAATTTGTTACTACGATGATGAACAACGATCGAGTCTTCTTCTCCGAGAAGCAACGGCGATTCGAATCCATTTTCATACCCAGCTGGGACCTATGTGACTGAGCATACCAGAGACTTTAACTCCGAAGCACCCCAGATACACCGATATACCGGGATAACAACCTCAGCCGTATATCATCACATGATACACGTGAGCTCTGCGGCCCAGCGTACCGAGATACATGGGAACTTAACCCCACAGTAAAACACACTATGACACAGATGGGATTCTCTGGCCCCACGCTAGGTCACTCCATGGCATACACGGCTCCAACCATCCGTATACCACTTCATGCATGTGGATTTCTACATTCTCGATATCATACAGTTCACCAACGCACGGGACCTAGGGCATCAACAGACGAGAACACTACAGAGGGACTCCATTCCCAATGCAAGTTCGCCGTCCGGACTCGATTTATTACTATCATCAAGATTCTAATAAGAAAACCAATCTCATCTTTTTCATTCTTTTATCTTTGAACAATTAAATAAATAAGCAGGGCTAAGCAATACTACTTATCTTCCAAGTAGGTAACAAGGAATAAGGAATAAGACAGGTAATGCAATTTGTGGGTTTTCACTCAACTCCTATTACTTAATGCAACATATTAGAGCTGAAGCGGTAAAACTTTTGTAAATAGAATAGGGTTTAAATGTATCCGGGGCTTGCCTTGATGTTCGGGGTAGAAGTTCTCGAACTCTGGATCAACTCTCGATTCTTGGATCTGCTCGTCCTTCGGATCTGAGTGATACGTAAACTCTTCGTTAACGGAAACTATTCGATAATTAATATGCTTTACATGATAGAATAGTAAACATGATGCTTGATGAGTGCATGGTTAGATTAAGGGCTTGAGTACAACTTTTTCTTCATGATAAAGTTGTAAGCCAACAAAACTTCGCTTATATAATTTGTTAGGGTTATCTGTGTCATTTTTATATTTAATTAAACACATAAAATAACGTTAATTAAGCCCTAATGACATGATTAAGGTAAACGTAAATAATTAATTAAAGTGCCAAAGGTTATTAGGGTTAATGACCTAAGGTCATCAATCAATCCCAAAGTCAAACAAATCCTATAATGATTAAGTTTAACTAAAGGGTTTAATTAATTAATTAAAAGCATTAAATAAGGCATAAAAATTAAAGTTATCAAATTAAGCTTCAAAATTTTATTTTAGAAAGCTCTTAGCCTAATTAGATGGCAAAACAGATTTCAGAATTAAAAGCCAATTATTTTAATTATTAAAAATCATTGAAGGTCCATTTTTCAATTAAAAGGGGTAATTTTAACATATATAAAAAGTACTCAATTTTGGCATTTCATATTTTTCCTAGGTAGATAACATCATAAATAATATTCACAAAAATTTTCAGAATTTTTGAAGTTATATATGAATTACTATGAATTTTCAAAGAAAATAGCATTTAAATCATTTTCTAAAAATAGAAAAAAGAAAATCGGCACAGTATCTCCGGGTCAACAACCGACCCCGCCGGGGTTGACCGGCGATGCCTCGAGCTAGCTATCGACGCTCGAGGGTCTGCAGGCTAAGGCATGCCGGGCTAACTCACGGACGGCTATGACGGCTCGAAGCCAAGTCCTACTCGAGGAGCTATCGAGTGGTTAGGTACTGTACACTCGAGGGTACAATTCGGGCATCCTCTCGAAGACGGAACTTCGCTCGAGCGAATGGACCAGCCTCGAAGACGAAACTTTCCCCAGCGAATGAGCCTCCCCTCGAGGACGGAACTCCGCCCGACGAACGAGCCTCCCCTCGAGAACAGTGCACCCCTCGGCGCGACCCCTCGGTTCGAGCCTGCACCTCGACTCGACCCCTCGACTCGATCCCTCAACTCGAGCCCGCACCTCGACTCGAGCCCTCGACTCGATTCCTTGACTTGACCGTCACCCCCTCGATTTCGTCGGCCGAGCCCTCGACTCGATTCCTCGACTTGACCGTCACCCCCTCGATTTCGTCAGCTAAGCCCTCGAGCAGGGCTCCAACGACTCCGGACTGCGCTTCAACAACTCCCGATGCGAAATGGATGAAATTGATAATACGAATAGACGCAGGAGCTCACCACGGTGCTGATGCGCACGTTAATAGAGGTCCGGAGGGGCTGGGTTGAGCTGCGGTCGACGGCGGTGATGGCGGCGGCGGCGCTCCGATCGTACGACGATGTTACGGCGACTTCCGGTAATGCGCTGCTCAAACCAAGGTGCGCATCAGACGCAGAATAACACGGAGAGCACGACAAAAGGGTCGAAGTTAAAATATTTTCACCTCCGGCGATGGCAAACGGCGAAGATGGCGGCGGCGGCGCGACTGACCAGCCGCGGGGAAGAGGTCTGCGTACAGGCAGCTCGGGCGATGAAAGAAAACTCGAACTGGCCCAAAAGGACCGTAAAGAAGTTGCGGAGCTTTGGGCGAGAGTAATTGGACAGAGGCTGAGCATCGGCGGTGAATTTCGACGGCGGAGCGAGGTCGTCGGCGACGGTGGCGGGAGGAAGAAAGGAAAAGAACGGCTACGTCCGGTCGGTATTTATAGCTCGGGGCGATGAAGGAGCAGGTGACACGACGACGGTGAAGTTTCTCGCGTCTGAAAATGCTCGGGTGGCCGGGAAGGCACGGCGGTGGACGGCGGCGCGCGATGCGAAGCCGGCCATGGCGTTCGCCGATAGGGTTAGATGCTGTTCAAATTATTTACAGAATTGCCATTCGGTTCAAAATATAAATTACTTTAAAATTTGTATAAGAACTTAAAAATCTCCAAAAATATCATTTGCATAACTTTTCAAGAGCTACACTTTTCCTTT
Organism: Bothriochloa decipiens; assembly: GCA_023333625.1. Lineage (NCBI taxonomy): Eukaryota > Viridiplantae > Streptophyta > Magnoliopsida > Poales > Poaceae > Bothriochloa > Bothriochloa decipiens. The sequence goes on along the minus strand of JALGXP010000021.1, from coordinate 855,120 downwards.
AATGGGCATCTTCAAATTCTGTTTAGATTTTAAAATTAGAATTAGGATTTGAAAAGGGGATTAACTCTAGAAATAAACATTTGAAATTACTTTTAATTTTTCAATAAAACTTGAAAATATTCAAAACTATGAAATGTTGAGTTTGTCAAACCAAATATTTTTCATGTACACAGTTTCCTCAAATTATGCATAATTTTTAAATTATGGTTTTTAAATTCAAAAGGGGATAAATGCTGGAAACTGTATTTTCAAATTAATTTGAAATTCCTTTTGGAAATTTGAAAAACTTTGTATACCAACTTTGTAGCTCTTGTCAAGATCTACAAACTGTCTTTTTAGAGTATCTCAAATTCCTTATAGATTTTGAATTAGAGAAAAGGGGATAAAACTAGGGTTTGAAATAAAGGGTTTTTGAAATAGAATTTAAACTCAATCTGGTTTCTAATTTAATTGGTTGGTTATTAATGATCAAAAACATCATCCAAGGACATTTTTAGGTCATTGACCCAATTACACCCTTGGTTGACCAAATTGACTTTCGAAAAACCTTTTATAACATTTCCTATTTGAATTTAAAATTGGATAGCCAGGCTTAGAAATAAGTTTGGGAATCCAACTTTAATTTCAAATATGGAAATCATTTTTAGGGTTGGACTTAGACTTATACACTATGCTTGATACTAGTGTAAACACAGTTTACACCTCAAGTACATAGAGTATAAACTAAGCATTTACGGTGACATTCTAAAATAAGATTTTATCATTTTATGTGACAAGTCATTCCAGAAACTCAATCAACCTATGAAATGTAAACTTATTTTAGTTGATGCACATTAGGGTTGACTTAATCATGAATGCTTTGCAATGCATATGATGACATGGCAAGTTTTAGTTAATATAACACCAGAGGTGTTACAAAGCCTCTTTTTTCCATCACCTCCTCCAAGAAGCTCCATCTCACTCTATCGTAAGCCATCTCAAAATCAATCTTTAAGATCAATCCTCTCTTCTTTGACCTATGGAGTTCATGTAGTACCTCATGTAGCACTAACACTCCATCAAGAATATTTCTCCCCTTCACAAAACCTGTTTGATTGCTCCCAATAATTTTCTGAGCTACAGGGACTAATCTGTTAGTAAGAGCTTTGGTGAAGCATTTATAGTCCACATTTAGAAGGCAAATTGGTCTGAATTGTTTGATGGTGCTTGCCTCCTTGAGTTTAGGAACTAATGTAATGACTCCATAGTTTAACCTTCTAATATCTAGACTGTCATCCCAAAAGTCCTGAAACATCTGAATCAGAGTGTCTTTTATAGTATCCCAGCAATTCTTAAAGAGGGACACGCCATAACCTTTTGGCCCTGGAGCAGAGTTCTCTTTCATCTCCATAATGGTTTTCTTAATCTCCTCTAGAGAAAAGGGTTGAATCAGCAAGCTCTTATCAATCTCACTGACACACATTTCCATAGGACAGAAGTCATCCCCTAATTGGATCATACATTCTTCATTATTCCCAAAAGAGATTTATAATAGAGAACAATGTGATCAGTGATCTCTGACTGGTCTCTTATTTCTCCCTCCTCAGTACCAAGGACTCTAATGGAATTTTTCCTTCTTCTCCCACTCATGTACTGATGAAAGAAATGGGTGTTTGCATCCCCTTTCAGCACCCAATCTCTGCCAGCCTTCTATTTTAATTGAGCATTTTCCAACTCCTGCATTTCTTCTAGTTGTTGTTCACTATCAATTCTCTCTCTCCATTCTTCCATACATAGAAGTCTAGACTCAGCAATGTGGTCAATAGCCTCTATTTTTTAAGATTTCATTCTTCAACTTATTCTGTTCACCAGACAGTCTCATATTCCACCCCCTAAGAAACTGTCTTAAACCTTGCAGACCATCATGCCATTTATCTAAGGAGTAGCCACACCCCTGATGCTGATTGCTAAGCAGCTCCCATTTTTCTTTGATCAACTCCCCAAACTTGTCAAATTGGAACCATTTTTTCCTGAAAATAGAAGTATTTAGCCCTAGGTTCTCTATGCTCCCCAATGTCAAGCAGGAGTGGGGAATGATCTGAACCTACCCTGGCTTTGTACCAGGCATAGCTTTGATGGAATCTGATATCCCAGTCAGTAGAAACCAGAAGTCTATCCAATCTGACAAGTAAGGGATCCTTCTGCTTGTTGGACCAAGAGTATCTCACCCCCTTTATGTATAAGTCCCTGAGTTGAAAGTCCCCAATAAAATCATTAAACATGTTCATAAGCCTATGGTCTCCTTGTCCTTTATTTCTCTCCCTATTATCCCTGATCAGGTTAAAATCTCCCCCAAGAACTTTAGGTAAATTCTCCTGTTCACAGAACAGGGATAGCTCTTTTATAAAGTCAGCAGAGAAATCATGGTTAGCTGGTCCATAAACATTGAGGATCCAAAATCTGACATTAGTCACCCTGTTTTTGATCAAAGCAGCTAAGTAGTAATCATTTATTGTATTACTCTCAATCTCATAGTCTTCAACATTCACCCTGTAACAAGGCCTCCAGAGTGGCCCCTTGTTGGAGCCTAGATCCAACTAAATTCTTTAGTCCCTGACATTTTCTTCAACTCCCAGTCCTTAAATTCTTGTTTGATGGATTCCTATATGGCTACTAAATCAATAACCTCTTGAAGAATATGGTTCCTGATAAGATTTCTCTTGTTGAACTGTCCAAGGCCCCTTATATTCCAGAAAAGCATTCTCATTGGATACAATCAATCCCTTGCTCCCCCTTCATTGCATTCATGTGTATCATCCCCCACACCCCTGGGGTTTATGTTGATACCAAGTCTAGAGCCATTGTCTATCACCCCCCATTTCATGCTCACCTCCTTGATCAGTGTCAACATGTTTATCCTTTCCCTTCAAGTACAACTTGTAGTTTGTCTCTGCCATAGCAGCTCTAACTAATTCTTTAGCTTTAAAAACATCTATTTGCTCAACTATATGCTCATTTACCATATTTAAATCAAGCATAACATTTTGTAAATCACTAACAGAAGCATCATTTAGAATAGTGAAGGGATTGGAGGTAGAATTATTACCAAACATCTTGGAGTAGTTGTTCTTGACTGCCGTCTTGGCTGCAGCCTTCTCAGCTACAGGAACTCCATCTCTGGAAATTCTGCTACTGGTTCTGGATGCCACGGTTATAGTTCTAGCCTTCCTTTTCTTCCCCTTTTTAGCAGTGGAAACCTTCCACCCCTGATCATCTTCCTCCCCTCTGATTCATGACTCCCATTAGACAAGCCATGATGTCTTCATCACAGTGTCCCCTTTGTAGGTTGTGGGGTTGAATCCCCTTTGCCATTAATGAAGTTCTTACGTCAGATACTCCTTATCTTCTTCTTCTTCTGGCAGCTTGAGTTTAGGCCATTTATATTTGTGAATCAGGAATGTTTCTTCACCACAGTGAACCACATATTGAGAATCATTGGGAGTTAATTCTTCCAGAGCCTTTTCAATTGAATCACCATCAGCAAGGTTTTCCAGCTCCACCAATCCTTTACCAGATTGGAAAGCTGTAATTGGGATAGCTTCCAGAGGTTCTCCCCCTCCTCAGAATCTGTAGCAATCTCTAATTCTTCCACCATATACACATCTTCTCCTCCATCTCCTTCTTTTTCTAGACTGTTATACCTATCAAATTTGCTAGAGCTTTTCTTACCAGCATCACCCCTTGGCTGATGGTCCTTATCCCTGTAAGACTTGTCCTCAGGCTTCCTTGATCCAGAACCAGGAGGGCCACCCCCTATCCCTTTAGCTGGACCAAATTTTTTCTCCTCCAATTCATACCTAATAAAAATCCTATCACCATTGAAGAATATTTCAATTGGACCATCCCCTGAACTTGCTTGGGTTTCTGTACCTCCCTTGAACACTCACTGGACCATCTTTGATTAAACTGAGTTCATCCACCACTAAGGGTTCCAGTACTAGTGCAGTAATATCTTTAACTGAGTCCACATCTCTTGCTATGTCAGCGATTTTGTAGATCTTAATCCACACAGTCTATAGAGTTGATGAAGTCTCAGGGTCTCTTGTAGTTATTTCCAATCTAGCTTGCAGACCATATAAAGATAGCTTAAAGTCATGTAGCCTAACAAAGTCTCCAAGGTATATTTATCAGGGAAAACAACCATGTAATCTGGTGCCCCATGTCTCTAACTTTGAAAATCCCAATCAAGATTAATTAAGTGCTTGAGTTTCCTGTCAATCTTGACTGCATTTCCTTCCCCCTCCATCACAGACAACACCCTAGTAGTTTGAGCCACCTTGATTTTAGCTTCTGGGAAATTCATCTTATAGAATCCCTGTCCAGGAACCCCAAAGCCAAACATCTTTAGTTTCCTGCGTTCCTGTTCTTTGCATTCATGAGACATGTGGCCACTCTCTTTACATTTGTAGCATATAGGGTCATTGTAACAGTCAACCTGTAAGTGTCCAGGTTGAAGACACATGTAGCATACCATATCAGCTATAGATTTGGATTTGCTACCCTCTGTTACCACATGTTTAGTGATAGCAAATTTCCCTGACTCCTTGTTCCCTTCTTTCCAGTCAAGATCCTGAGACTGATTGTGTCCAAACCCCCCTGATAGTTTTGCTGGCTCTCATAAGGCTGACGATAGCTTTGTTGGATTTGTTAATTCTGGCGTCTCCCTGATAGTTCCAGTTCCCTTGGGATGAGTGAGATTGATTACCTTCATATTGAGTTCCTGCTCCATTCCTGCCTTGATTGAATCTCTCCTGACCCCGGCCCGTCTGATTGGCTGGATTGGTTCCTCTGGGGCTGTCCCATCCCTGGCGATCCCCTTCTCCCCTTGGGCCACGCAACAAGCGCTGTCGAAGGTCTTGTTCTCGGAGCTCGTCAGCAAGTAGATCATCATCGTCCATCCAGTCACCACCCTTCTCCTCCCATCTCCTCTTCCTCGCTCCTTGATTTGCCATCTCTCCTCCCGCTGCCTGGGCAAAGGTTTGGGAGAGTGGTTGCGGCGGCTGGTGAACCCTAACCGTCTTAGCTAGATGTCCGAATTTCCACTCTTCATCTCTACGAACTAGGTGTCTAGAGTCCAAGTGGATTGCTCCCTTGGGTATCTAGTATAGGCCCGGGCTAGGCCCAGCCCTACCCGGTATCCAAGAGTGATCAAATCGAATATCCGTTTGCCCAATTAGTTCTTCCCGCTTCTCCTTACTGCTCCCCTCTTCCAGCCTCTGACTTGCTGATCCTCATTGAACTTGCTCCATCCGATCCATGGTAAATTCAAGCTCATCAGTCGAATTCTCTAGCTAATGAAATGAATCATTGCTGAATAGATGAGATTTGATTTCCTTGGCTAGTTCATCGCGGGCAAGCTGTTTCCCCCCAATCGTCATCGGCTGATAAGTAGAGGATTTCTTCTCAAGCAGAATCAGAGCACCAGGGGCTAGGGTCAACCGATGGCGGGTGTCTTCACCGGAGTTGGTTGTAGTTCAGGCCACTCCCCAGGCCTGTCCTCAATCAACCCTGCCGAAGGTGTATCCAATGCTAGCCGCCCCTAACCTATGCCGATAGCTATATTGCATCCCTCTGAATTCTAGTCTCTCCCTGAGTTCTCTCCGATCCAAGCTCGATCATGGCGGGATGCTAGGATGTTCACCCCATGTACATCCCAATCGCAATTCCCGCAGAGAGACACCTTATCGGCCGAATAGAACACAGTTGCAGACGCCCCACACACGTCACACAACCTGACGGAAGCCATATCCATGCGAAAGAGCCAGGGATTGGGAAAACTCATCGTGGAGAATGATCAGCGTAGTCCCCTGATCCCGTTCTCCTACTTTTTTCTCGCCGGGATGGACCAATCGCCGGCGGCGAGACCCCAGTCGCCGGCGGCGCACCAAATGTGTGGCAGAACCTCCTAAATCATATGGCCCACACGCATGATTATTGTCTAAATAGACTCCAAATAACCATGACTGCGTTCCATACGACTTAAAAAGTCTGTCGGGTAAATCCCGAATCATCCACGATTCT
>JALGXP010000021.1:782230-819060 GCA_023333625.1 Bothriochloa decipiens | reverse complement strand
TTGCATCCCACCAAATACTACATAGCAAAAGCAAAGCATAGGGTGGGAGATGTGGCCAGTACAAACCGTACTGAAAATTATTTGGCAGGTGAGCCCGACTACGACTATGACGATGAAGAGGAGTAGACGTCTCGTTCCTACGCTCAGGCTTCTTTTTGGAGATTTTATTGTACTTCCGCCTTCCGCAGCTGCCCCAGAAGCTGCTGCTACTCTGATGATCCCGCCAGTGTGGCGATGAACTATTTATGTAATCCCTTCTAATTGTATTCTTTTGTTCGATGTATGGATCCTGTATCGACTATTGCGAGATAATGAGATGGTTTGATGTTTCAAACTATTATATTATCCGCCATTCTGTGTATTTTCCCTTCGTGGAAAATTGAGGATGTTTCAGGTAATAACCATGGGAGAGGGTCCCCTTGTTTATCTCATACTTGTCGCTCAGGCCCATGTGCTGCATAATCAACCACACGATAGTGATGAGCTCACCACCACGGTTGAGGCTCCGCACATGGGTGCTGCCCTGGCCGTTGACTGCCACAAACGTCAGCATCTCCGCCCACACCCCCGACACCAACCTCCACATGAGCCCCTCGTCCAGCTCCCGCAACACCTTGGCCAGGATGACCCCATCAAACAGCACCGACTTGCTCCGATCTCCCTTCACCTTGGTTGGCTTCTCCGACGTGTTCACCTTCAGCAGCGATTGCCGCGCGTCCTCATGGCTGTCGTCCGCGGACAAGGAGATGGAGCCAGAAGCAGCAAAGAAGCGCCGTGCCTCCGCACACGTGTCTCGGTAAGGCCGTAACCCAATGCCGGCAGTCGCAGACAGCATGTCCGGCTGCTTGATCAGCAGGTACAGCATGTACTCCGACAGGACTTTGCTGATGGCACGCATACGCAGCATTTGTGAGTCTTCGTCTTCCACCTGAGACCCCGCAGGCGGTGACTTGTAGCCGTCTGCATCCCTACAGAGCAAGCATAGGTCCATGGCGATGTGCCACAGCAGCAGGGACTCGTCCAAATCCTTGTTCTCCACACTCTCCATGATCACCTTCTGTCACACTCTATTTTTAAGGATAAAAATAGAATGCATAAATAGCCTTATATACGCGTCAGGAACAGTCACACGTATAGGATGACAAATTACAAAGATCATCACCCTGTTTATTATATAGTGAACCAATATTTATTACAGAGTATTGCGCATAAACAATAAATAACTAAGATATCTTTATTGCGGAAGCTCCACACCAGGGATACGTCAACTGGTGAACACCAAGTCTAGTACTCATCACGGTAGCTCTCATTCCAACCTTTATCTGTTACCCATCCAGAATTTTCTAAAATTGAAAGTATAGCAAGCGTAAGTACACAACCGTACTCAACAAGCATAACATAGGTTAATGAGGCTCAAATAAGCTGACACGGTTTGACTGCATTTAGCTTTTATACATTAATCATATTGAGGCATAGCATTAAGGTAGTGAAGATTCCTATATACTCATGATCAAGATAACATTAATAAGTGTGTAGCAATAACGATATTAAGATGAACACATTAACAATTTAAGAACCATTATCTTTTGTAAATGTGTCAAGGCCGCCCTAACCGAAGGACACGGACAATATATTCATTTAAACTCTGACCAGAGGTGTACACTTTCACTGTGAGTCATGTTTTGCAACTGATTGGACTTATAACTTCCAAACCACCACAAAACATGTAAAACCTCCTATAGGTCCTCCTAACCAATCAGAGATGCGAAAAACGTTGTGTGTAGAAACCCCCTTCTAATATGGCACAATCCTTCCCGGCTATACCCATAAGGGCAGAGACAGTCCTATACCCCAATTTCCAGACCACTAACCAGCTAGAAAAGGGCCTATAAGTGACTAGACCCAGAGCCATATAGCCCTCGCAGCTGTACGGATTCTCCATGATAAATCACTTACAGACAAGAGTTCATGTTCGTTAAAAGTCATTGTTTTCGTTGATAGCATAACACACATCAAGTTATAAGATCATGACCATTAAAGCACTAGCATCATAACTACCCAATACAACCCAAAAGGTTTAAGGAATCAGGATATCAAAGCTAGTTATAGTTTCTAGATCATCAAACAGACACATGCAAATGAATTGTTATTTATAGTGAATAGATAACAAGAAAGATTCATGCTATACTTGCCTTGATTCACAAAGTCCTACTGATCCTGCTGATCCTCAAAGTAGCCTTGCTCAACAAAAACCTCACCGTCTGAACTCGACATTAACAATCAACACCAGACAATCCAGTCGAGCATACATACACGAAGCAAACAAAGAGTTATTAGAGGAAAGTATACCAATCTCATCAAAATAGAATAAAAAGTTTATAAAACTATTCTAGTCACTTCTATGATCACACAAACGTCAAGTTCACCGAAAACGGAGTTATAACGACGAAGTTATGAATTTTCAAAGATTTCCTATAGACAAATAAATACTTTAAATATAGACTAAAAATATAAATTTTTAAAATACTTTAACAGTAGCACCACTGCGTATATTATGAAATTATGAATCTAATGGAATTTGAACGGACCAAATCCGAGTTAAAACGTGAAAGATATAAGCCTTTGAACATAATGGCAAAACTATAAATAAGTAAAAACGTATTCTAAAACTGAAAAGAGTAAATACGTTTTCCAGAGAAGAAAACGTATTCTGAAAGCAGATTCAAGGAAAAGACGCTTTTCAGTGGACAAAGCGTATTATGGATCTGCTAAACAGAAATTATGTTTTCTAGAAGTAAAAGTGTATTCTAAAACTGAAAAGAGTAAATACGTTTTCCACAGAAGAAAACGTATTCTGGAAGCTGTTTCAAGGAAAATACGCTTTCCAGTGGACAAAGCGTATTATAGATCTGTTAAACAGAAATTATGTTTTCCAGTAGAGAAGACGTATTCTGATGAAAGCGCCAAGGGCTCTTAACAGAATACACCAAAACCCAGGAGGTTTTCGGCAAATCTGCCAGCCGAAGGGGTACGGGCTGTGTCTGGCCGTTCGTTTCAAAACCGACGTCCAGGATTCGATCGTGGAGTCGGTCTGGCCAGGGAAGACGACCGACGTGGCGGTTCCCATCGCCGGCGATGAGGGAACCTCACCGGAGAACATGAACTAGCGCTACAGACGTCGGTTCGACACGAAACTTGGACCAAACGACTCAGGAGCTTCGTGCGATCTCATCTAACCTGAAAATGGGAACCCGAGGAGGATAAGGACGCCCGGTGGCTGACAATGGTGGTGACGAGCTCGCCGGCATTCACAAGCCGAGCGCTACGGCTTACAAATACTCGAAAGCGATGCCAAACGACACAGGAGATCAAGGCGAGCATACCAGAGGGAAAGATGAAGCTTGAGATAGGCGGCGGCGAGCTAATGGAGGTCGACGGCGGACGGTGGTGATCTGCGGGTGGCAATTCAACACAAGATGAATAAAATTGATCAAAATCAAGGATGTCGATGCATTCAAGAGATCAAGCTCGAGCTCAAAGACCAACTTACGCCACTAAATGAGCTACGGCTGCCGCAAATTCCGAGCTTCGGCGGACTTTGGCACTGGGGGCTAGGGTTTCGCATGGCGCGATGGCTCGAGCGAAGGCAGCGCTGGCTAGGGTTCGGAGAGGGGTTTGCGGTGCTGAGTAAAGGCTTAAATAGCCTCGAGGGCAGAGGTGCGACCGAGCGGTGTGGCGCGGACGGGTCGCGCGGAGTCGGGCTCGAGCTTTGACTCGGTGTCGGTTGGAGGAGGAAGGAGATGGCGCGGGCCCTGCTTGTCAGTGACAGAGAGAGAGGGATGAGCGTGTGGAGCAGTGGCCGGCTTGATGGGCTGTGGTCTCGGCCCAAGATGAAGGCGACGGCATGCGCGGCTTCTGACCTGTTCGCCCAAGATGGAGGCGCGAGTGCGGCGCTGCTGCGGGCTCCGCTGCTGGGCCAGAGAAGAAGTGGGCCGCGTGGATGGAGAGCAGGCCAGTGGGAGGCGGGAGAGGAGGCAGGCCGCCGGTTGGGCTGCTCGGGCTGCCAGGCCGAAAAGGAAGAAAGAGAGAAGAAGGGAAAAAGGAATATGTTTCTTTTATTTGAAAACTTTCCAAATGCATTTTCAAATAAATTTTGAATTCCAATTCAAATTCACACATCACACAAGAAAAAATATGCATCAGCATGAATGCTCAAGCATGTTTCTACCATGATTCAACCTCATTTTCATAAAATATTTATTTTGCCTAAATTAATTGCTCTCCAAAAACAAAATTAAAACTTTTTGTCTATTTTTGAAAACCTGAAAAATCTAGGGTGTTACAATTCTACCCCCCTTAAGAGAATCTCGTCCTCGAGATTGGATTTTGCTTACTCAAACAACTACGGATAAGCTGTCTTTAATGCATCCTATGTTTCCCAAGTTGCCTCAGTCTCTGAGTATCGGTTTCACTGCACCTTGCACATCTTAATAACCCAACTTCAGATAACCTTTTCTGTTGTATCCAAGATCTTTACTAGAAACTCTTCATATGTGAGGTCACCCTTAACAGTAAGTTCCACCAAAGGTACACACAAACACTTCTTAAGTTGAGACATATGGAACACATCATGCACACCAGTTAAACTCTCTGGCAACTCCAACTAATAAGCCACTTCACCATGTCTCCTTAAAACTTTAAAAGGACCAACATACCTTGGTGCTAGTTCCCCTTTTTGGTTAAACCTCTTCCCACTTGTCATAGGAGACACCTTCAAGTACACGTAATCACCTTCTTTGAATGTCAATTCCCTTCTCCATGTATCTGCGTAACTCTTCTGGCGAGATTGGGCTACCCTCAAGTTCTCCCTAATCACTCGTACCTGTTCTTCTGTGGTTCTCAGGACATCTGTCCCAAACAATTGAATTTTCCTAGTCTGATTCCAAAATAATGGCGTTCTGCACTTACGCCCATACAGAGCTTCAAATGGTGCCATCTTGAGACTGTTGATAACTATTGTTGTATGAGAACTCTGCATAACACAAATTCTTATCCCAACTTGTACCATACTGTAATGCACAAGCTCTCAGCATATCCTCCAAAACCTGATTAATCCTCTCAGTTTGTCCATCAGTTTGTGGGTGATATGTTGTACTAAAGTTCAACTTTGTTCCCAAAGAACTATGCACTGCTTCCCAAAAATGAGATGTGAACTGAGTACCTCTATCAGACACGATCTTCTTTGGGACACCATGCAAACACACGATCCTTTTCCAAGTACGGTGTAGCCAACTCAGTTCTAGTATAGGTGGTCTTCACAGGCAAAAAGTGAGCGACCTTAGTTAGTTGATCAATTATTACCCAGATAGAATCATAACCTCTCTTAGTACGGGGTAAACCTATTATAAAGTTCATACCGACCTCTTCCCACTTCCATTTAGGTATCTTCATCGGTTGCAATAAACCAGCTAGTCTCTGATGTTCAGCTTTCACACGTTGACAAGTATCACATAAAGAGACGTACTTTGCCACGTCCTTCTTCAAACCAATTCATCAATACTTTTCCTTGAGATCCATGTACATCTTAGTACTTCCTGGATGGATAGAATAAGCCAATTCATGTGCCTCACGCAGAATTGTCTGATGAAGAGCTTTGGCCTCTGGAACACATATCCGTTACCATACCATAGGGTACCCTCTTCATCAATGCGGAATCCAGGTGCTTTCCTTTCTGCTAACTTCTTCCCTATATACTTTAGATCCTCATCTTCCAACTGACCCTTACAAATCTCTTCTTCTAAGGTTGGTGTCACCTCTATCTCCATGGCATTAGTAACAAGAGTAAGGTTCAAATGAGCAAATTCTTCACACAACTCATCAGCTTCAGGTGTCGCCTGAAGCTCATTAGCATGCTTCTTTCTACTAAGTGCGTCAGCCATGACATTTGCCTTCCCAGGATGGTAATAAATATCAAAATCATAATCATTCATCAATTCCAACCAACGGCGTTGTCTCATGTTCAAGTCTGATTGAGTAAAAATGTACTTCAAACTCTTTTGATCAGTGTAAATATTAGTCTTGTGCCCAATCAGATAGTGTCGCCAAATCTTCAAAGCATGCACCACAGCTGCTAGTTCTAAATCATGAGTAGGATAATTAAGCTCATATTTCCTCAACTGCCTTGAAGCATAAGCAACAACTCTACCTTCTTGCATAAGAACACACCCCAATCCCAAATGAGATGCATCACAGTAGATTGAGAACTTCTTGCTTAGATTTGGCAATACCAATACTGGAGCTGTTGTCAATCTCTTCTTGAATTCTTCAAAACTAGCTTGACACTTGTCGGACCACACAAACTTGGCATTCTTCTCTAGTAATGCTGTCAATGGCTTAGCAATCTTCGAGAATCCTTTAATGAATCTCCTGTAATAACCAGCCAACCCAAGAAAACTGCAAATCTCGCTAACATCTATAGGTGGCTTCCAATCCAAGACATCTTTTACCTTGCTTGGATTAACTGCTATCCCACCATTAGAGACAACATGGCCAAGGAAAGAAACTTCCTCCAACAGAATTCACACTTGCTCTTCTTAGCACAAAGTTTGTGCTCCCTAAGCTTCTACAAGACTAACCTCAAATGTTCTACATGTTCTTCCTTGTTCTTCGAGAATACCAAGATATCATCAATGAAAACCACAATGAACTTATCTAGGTACTCCATAAACACCTTGTTCATCAGGTACATGAAGTAGGCAGGTGCATTGGTCAACCCAAAAGACATAACTGTATACTCATACAACCCATATCTGGTAGTGAATGTCGTCTTTGGTATATCTGAATTTTGAATCTTCAACTGATGATAACCAGAGCGCAAATCAATCTTGGAGAACACACAAGCACCTCTTAACTGATCAAACAAGTCATCAATCCTGGGCAAAGGGTACTTGTTCTTGATGGTAACCTAAACGATAATCAATGCACATCCGTTGAGTTCTATCTTTCTTATCAACAAAAATCATAGGAGAACCCAAGGTGATGCACTAGGACAGATAAAACCTTTTTCTTCTAATTCTTTTAACTATTTCTTAAGTTCTTCTAGTTCATTAAACCCCATTCTATATGGACGTTTAGCTATGGGTGCAATGTCAGGTAATAACTCAATAATAAATTCAATGTCACGGTCAGGTGGCATACCTGGCAATTCATCGGGGAACACATCCGGGAATTCCTCCACCACCTGGTTCTAAGGATCTGCAATATCATCAAGCTGGTTCAGGGTAGCTATAGGTGGCGCTTGCATTCTGACATCAACGCTGATTCTATCTCCTTTTGGTGTAGTCAGGTCCACAACCCTCTCTTTACACTTTATCACAGCTTGGTGAGCTTCCATCCAATCCAATCCCAGAATTAAATCAATACCAGATGCATTCAACACTACAGGGTTTGCTGAAAAGTCTACCCCCTTAAGAGGAGTTTAGCTAAGGGGCAGTAGTAAGAAGCTAGTATAGCACCCCCGGCGAATTTACTACCATTTGGTTCTTCATGGCTACAACTGGTATGCTATGATTTCTAACAAATGCTTGTGAGACAAAGGAATGCAAAGCTCTAGAATCAAAAGGTATAGTAACAGAGATAGAGTTAATGTTGAACGTACCCAGCATAACTTTTGATGCTTCCTGAGCCATCTCAGTGGACACATGATTCACCCTTCCATGATTAGCATAGGACTTCTAGTTGCCATTCTGCGTCTGAGGTGTGTGTTGGTTTGATTTTCGAGGGCAGCGATTAGCATAGTGCCCAGGCTCACCACAATAATAATACAACTGAGGAGTATTGGGACTACCCTTAAGAGGTGTGTTGTTGGGCGCAGTAAGGCACGGAGTTTGATTTCCAGATTACTGCGACGGCCGTTGATTCCCCTGCTGTTGGTGATTCCCATTCTTGCGCTGAGCATGCTAACCCTGGTATCTCTGGCTGACTGGTCCCTGGAACCTCTGCTGGACGCCTTGATGAAAGTTTAGAGCAGAAATGAGAATTGTTTCCAAAGCCCTGTCCGTTCATCTTCCCCTTCTTATCCTGTGCTAGGCATTCATTATCCAGCACAATAGCACTATAAACCAATTCTTCAAAGGTGTCGTACTTGTTGCCCTTCAGTTGCAACCTGAGCTCATAGTATATGTCGTTCAGGAAATGTTGCTGCTTATCAACGTCTCTTATAACTTCTTATGGAGCATAGCGAGCCAACTCCTCAAACTTAGCATGATACTCACTCATAGTCATAGAGCCCATCTTGAGATTCCTGAACTCCTCTGCCTTCTGTTCCTTTAACCGTTCAGGAATGTGGCGAGCCAAGAAATCCTCTTTGAACTGCTCCCAGGTAATAGCAGGAGCATTGTTAGGATGTGCAGCTTGGTATGACTCCCACCAGGTCTGAGCAGCTCCCTGGAGTTGCCCTGAAGCATACAACATTTTCTCAGCATCTTTGCACTGTGCAAGATTCAACTGCTTCTCCACAGCACGCAACCAATCTTCAGCATCCAGAGGGTTAGTAGTATCAGTAAACATAGGGGGATATCCTTACATAAAGTCTCTGTGTTTATCCCTTGGTGGTTGAGTATGTGGTAGCCCTCCAGCTTGCATGGTCTACACAAACTGGGTCATAGTCTGCATCAGCTGCATTTGTGCCTCTCTCATTTCCTCATTGGTAACATGTCCAGCACCATGGCCTCTAGCACAGTTACCTCTTCCATCCCAAGCAGCCATCTGTATTCCAACAAAATCAAAGCTTAGAGAGATTCAGGATACAAATCACTTATATAATAATAAGGATTGCAATACTAAAAATTTTTGGGCGAGCTTCAATTTTAGTAGTACAGAGAAACAGTCATAACTTGAGATCCAGATGTCAAAAAGGGATGTTCTATACATGGTTGGAAAGTTTAGGAAATTCTCTACAAGTTTTGTTCAGACCATTTTACCAGATTTTGTCACCTATGCCATCGAATTAATCAAATTACTGAAACTATTCAGAAATTCTAGACAGCACTAAATATCAGATTGCGACAGGCATAACTTTCAACTCAGAATTGATATCAACATGATTCTTGTGAGAATTGTTAGATGAAGAGTCTAGTTTCACCCATAAAAATCTCATACTCATTGGATAAACCAATTTTAAGATATAACCAAAATATCACAGGTTACTCAGAAAATAGCAAGGATGGAGACAGGGTAAACCAAACTTATTTTATTCAAACTTTAACCTTAATATACTTAACTAAGGAACTTGTGGACATGCCCACAAAGCTCCAGAACTCACACAAAAATCCAAATCATCTATATTACATAATCATAATTCATCAAGCACTCAAGGTTCATAAACACTAGAATGACACGACCAACTTGACTCACGATACTAATAACGTGCTTATTACATAAAGGTTTTCAAGCTAAGGTCGAAGCTCATGGTCCAGCCGTTCATAGATCTTTGGTTGCCCAGTCATGGTCCTGAGCCTATCATTTTCTTCTTGCTGCTCCTTAACCTTCTGCGCTAGCTAGTCCATCGTGCTTACCAAGCGCTGATGCTTGAGCATCATGTCGCAAGCAAAGTGTGTCAATTCTCATAACTCAGGTGGCAAATCTTGAGGATTCATCATTGCCCATCCATCCTCCATTCTGTAGTGAGTGCAAGGCAAATAGCAAAACTCATCATCTCACATATTCCCAAAGCGATGGCCACGGAGAGCAATCCAGGCTTTAAAAGCAGCACCCTCAATGCCATCCTCTTGAGTTGGAAAAGGACCAAGATGCTCATAAATCATCTCGATTTGTAGGAATTTGGCATCACTCCGGGGGAACATATGGCCACATTCATCTCTCAGTAAGTACCTTCCAACGGATGGGTGTGTTAGAAACAAGTGTACTGCACAGCAGGATCCCAATCAGCATAATAGTCACGAAGAAGCTTCATGAATCGTATATGCGATCTGGTGTGACACTCCGGTACATGAGAGATCTTCACAGTCCATCCCATAGGAGCGTGCGGTCCACCTCCTTCACCAGAACCACCAGTAGACGGCAGTGGAGATTGACCACCATCTTGAGCTACTCCCGTCGTCTCACCATCGCTGATGTCGAGAGCCTCCTTCTCCTCTTATTCTTCAAAAGCTTCCATTGGTTCTTCCTCTTTAACTTGAGGTGATGTAGGCACCGGGGTTGGTGATGGCGAAACAACTTCCCTAGTCTCTAGGTGGTTGAACAGATCACGATACGCAACAGCAGTCATGCGGCGGGTATAAGGAGGCATCTACAAGATTCAGACATAGGATAGAGTGGAGTCAAGATTTTCACAATAGAGTGGGTATAAGAGCATAAAAATTGAGTAAATAACAAGGTTTAAGTTAAGGAGCATGAAACTAGTGAAGCAAGAGACTAAGAACGACCATTCTATCTAGGCTTGCGTCCTACAGTCAACACGGTTCTGATACCAACTTGTCACACTCTATTTTTAAGGATAAAAATAGAATACATAAATAGCCTTATATGCGCCTCAGGAACAGTCGCACATATAGGATGAAAAATTACAAAGAGTATCATCACCCTATTTATTACATAGTGAACCAATATTTATTACAGAGTATTGCGCATAAACAATAAATAACTAAGATATCTTTATTGCGAAAGCTCCACATAGGGACACGTCAACTGGTGAACACCAAGCCTAGTACTCATCATGATAGCTCTCATTCCAACCTTCATCTGTTACCCATTCGGGATTTTCTAAAATTAAAAGTATAGCAAGCGTAAGTACACAACCGTACTCAACAAGCATAACATAGGTTAATGAGGCTCAAATAAGCTAACTGCATTTAGCTTTTATACATTAATCATATTGAGGCATAGCATCAAGGTAGTGAAGATTCCCATATACTCATGACCAAGATAACATTAACAAGTGTGTAGCAATAACGACATTAAGATGACCATATTAATAATTTGAGAACCATTATCTTTTGTAAATATGTCAAGGCCGCCCTAACCGAAGGGCACAGATAATATATTGATTTAAACTCTGATCAGAGGTGTATACTTTCACTGTGAGTCATGTTTTACAACTGAGTGGACTTATAACTTCCAAACCACCACAAAACATGTAAAGCCTCCTATAGGTTCTCCAAACCAATCAGAGATGCGAAAAACATTGAGTGTAGAAACACCCGTTCCAATATGACACAATCCTTCCCGGCTATACTCATAAGGACAGAGGCAGTTCTATACCCCAACTTCCAGACCACTAACTAGCTAGAAAAGGGCCTACAAGTGACTAGAGCCAGAGCCATATAGCCCTCGCAGCTGTACGGATTCTCCATGATAAATCACTTACAGACAAAAGTTTATGTTCGTTAAAAGTCATCGTTTTTGTTGATAGCATAACACACATCAAGTTATAAGATCATGACCATTAAAGCACTAGCATCATAACTACCCAATGCAACCCAAAAGGTTTAAGAAATCAGGATATCAAAGCTAGTTATAGTTTCTAGGTCATCAAACAGACACATGCAAATGAATTGTTATTTATAGTGAATAGGTAACAAGAAAGATCCATGCTATACTTTCCTTGATTCACAAAGTCCTACTGATCCTGCTGATCCTCAAAGTAGCCTTGCTCAACAAAAACCTCACCGTCTGAACTCAACTTTAACAATCAACACCAGACAATCCAATCGAGCATACATACACGAAGCAAACAAAGAGTTATTAGAGGAACAATACACCAATCTCATCAAAATATAATAAAAAGTTTATAAAACTATTTTACTCGCTTCTATGATCACACAGACGTCAAGTTCACCAAAAACGGAGTTATAACGGCGAAGTTATGAATTTTGAAAGATTTCCTATAGACAAATAAATACTTTAAATATAGACAAAAAATATAAAGTTTCTAAAATACTTCAACAGTAGCACCACTGCATAGATTACGAAATTATGAATCTAACGGAATTTGAACGGACCAAATCGGAGTTAAAACATGACAGATATAAGCCTTTGAACATAATGGCAAAACTGTAAATAAGTAAAAGTGTATTCTAAAACTGAAAAGAGTAAATACGTTTTTTAGAGAAGAAAACGTATTCTGGAAGCTGTTTCAAGGAAAATACGTGATGAGGACATGAGACCTATGCATACGCCCATAGAGGCTAAAGATAAGGTGAGTTCATTTCTTCATTTGCACAATGATTTTTGGTACAATTCACTTGGTTCCACATGTGCATGTTTTTATTTGAATGTAGGTACGAACGTGTCTCAAAGGGCAAACTCATCAAAGTCCAATGTTCGGTTCGTCGGCAGTCGGATAGGGCTTCAGTGGGAGGGCCATAACTCATGCATCCGGAGTGCGATTGAGGTCAATCAGCACTTGTTGGAAAGATTATTTGATAATCTTTCCAATAGGTCTGGTCTTACCTTAATATCACATCGGGAAGGTATCCAATTCATCATGACATTCCGTCACTGTTTCTGCCAAGGGCTACGTCATCATCATGGGCTTGTTATTCGCCATTGGGACTCTAACCCAAGTGAGAGCATGCCCCAAGGAGATGTGGAACACACCAAAGAAGCCCTTGGACGTCCTCCTCCTTGGCCACCACCTTTGGATACCAGCAGGGACGTTCAAGCTAAGTTGGAGGCCCAATCCAAGTCAAGTTCGAGGCCGTCTCGGGCTCTAGGAGCAGCATGCAATAAAACAGACACCCAGGTTGCATACGGACTCTGTTTTCAACGATCCACATATGGATGGAAAGATAATTTGATAAGGAAACCAATGAAAGAAGATCCACATCAAAATTCCTTCGGGGTCAACAGAAATCGTCAAAACAAGTTGACGTCCAGAATCTGTTAGAGCGCTGCATCGTCATCTTTTGGGCCATTTGGGCCTTGTAATGTGTCGGGGTTGTGTATGGACGTGTGTAGGGGTCCTTGGACGCCCATTAGGCTATATAATAAGCAGCCGCCATCTACGTTAGGGTTTAGGTTTTTCTTTAGATTAATCTGTCTTTGAACAGTTGCCGTTATCGGTTTGTGAAACCCCACTTTGTGATCTTAATCATATATCAGCAGTTTGTCCTAATATTTGAGCTGCGTATTTCGAGTTCTTGCTTGTGTTCTTTGATTCGCAGGCAGGGATTAGCCTTCTTGGCGAGGTCAACAAGTTGGTGACACGGATGATAACCAAAGGAGACGTGGTGCTAAGGTTGCAGGTTCGGGTCTTTGTGATCTGAAGCCGGATCGGTGTGTCGTGCTCCACCAAATCGTTGTTTATCTTGAACTGACGGAAGATCAGAAACCTAGTTCTCATCAATATGCTTTCCAATGGACAAAGCGTATTATGGATCTGTTAAACAGAAATTATGTTTTCTAGTAGAGAAAACGTATTCTGATGAAAGCGCCAAGGGCTCTTAACAGAGTACACCAAAACCCAGGAGGTTTTCGATAAATCTGCCAGCCGAAGGGGTACGGGCAGTTTCTGGCTGTTCGTTTCAAAACCGACGGCCAGGATTCGATCATGGAGTCGGTCTCACCGGGGAAGACGACCGACGCGGCGGTTGCCATCACCAGCGATGAGGGAACCTCGCCGGAGAACATGAACTAGCGCTACAGACCTCGGTTCGACACGAAACTTGGACCAAACGACTCAGGAGCTTCGTGCGATCTCATCTAACCTAAAAATGGGAACCCGAGGAGGATAACGACGCCCGGTGGCCAAAAACGGCAGTGACGAGCTCACCGATGTTCACAAGCCGAGCGCTACGTCTTACCAAACTACTTGAAAGCGATGCCAAATGACACAGGAGGTCAAGGGGAGCATACCAGAGGGGAAGATGAAGCTTGAGATGTCCGACGGCGAGCTAATGGCGGTAGACGACGGACGGCGGTGATCTGCAGGTGGCAATTCAACACAAGATGAACAAAATTGATCAAAATCAAGGATGCCGGTGCATTCAGGAGATCAAGCTCGAGCTCAAAGACCAACTTATGCCACTAAATGAGCTACGGCTGCCGCGAATTCCAAGCTCCGGCGGACTTTGGCACTGGCGGCTAGGGTTTCGCGTGGCGCGGCTGCTCGAGCGAAGGCGGTGCTGGCTAGGGTTCGGAGAGGGGTTTGCGGCGCTGAGTAAAGGCTTAAATAGCCTCGAGGGCAGAGGTGCGACCGAGCGGTGTGGCGCGGACGGGTCGCGTGGAGTCGGGTTCGAGCTTCGACTCAGTGTCGGTCGGAGGAGGAAGGAGATGCCGCGGGCCCTGCTTGTCAGCGATAGAGAGAGAGCGGGACGAGCGCGCGGAGCGGCGGCCGGCTTGATGGGCTGCGGCCTCAGCCCAAGATGAAGGCAACGGCGCGCGCGGCTTCCGGCCTATTGGCCCAAGATGGAGGCGCAAGTGGCGCTGCTGCGGGCTCCGCTGCTGGGCCAGAGAAGAAGTGGGCCGCGCGGATGGAGAGCAGGCTAGTGGGAGGCGGGAGAGGAGGCAGGCCGCCGGTTGGGCTGCTCGGGCTGCCGGGCCGAAAAGGAAGAAAGAGTGGAGGGAAAAAGGAATATTTTTCTTTTATTTGAACTTTTTCAAAATGCATTTTCAAATAAATTTTGAATTCCAATTCAAATTCACACATCACACAAGAAAAAAATATGCACCAGCATGAATGCTCAAGCATGTTTCTACCATGATTCAACCTCATTTTCATAAAACATTTATTTTGCCTAAATTAATTACTCTCCAAAAACAAAATTAAAACCTTTTGTCTATTTTTGAAAACCTCTAGGGTGTTACACCTTCAGCTTGTCTTGGTCATTCCAGAGGGCCTTGGAGGGCACTAGACATGTAAATGCGCCCTACTAGAGCAGCCTAATAGCGTCCGGCCTTCTCGTATTCGATCCGACTTTTTCGGACCCGCGACTGTTCACCGTCCGGCAACAGGAGGGGCGCCCGTCGCTGTGGCTCGATCGGCTGCCGGACTGTCCGCGATGTCGGCGCGACGCCGGTGACGGACATGCGGGGCAGCCGGCTGCGAGGTGCGCGGTGCTTGACCCTTGCGTCGTCCCTCCGGCGAGCGAGTCGTCGTCCGGCGGATGGCGAGTGTTCTCCAGGATCCGTCGAGGAAGAAGATGTGGAACGTCGCCGTCGGGAGGGCCGTGCGGCTCTCTCGCGGATGGTGGCTTCGGTCACCGATGCGTCGGCGAATCCAAAGCTGCTTCACCGTCATGCACAAGCGCCGGCATTCGGGTTGGAGGCTGCTGGCCGTTCGGTGGACCCTAGCGGGTTCACGTCGACGACGGATGAAGGCTCTGAGTTCCAGAGTGCTCTCGATACTTCACCTCCTCTACAGTTGATAGTATCCAAGTTCTGGGTGGTGGCAGAAGATTCCGACGACGACGTCGAAGGTGAGCCATCAAATGCGGAATTTGTGAACGAAGCGATGGCGGCAGGATACTCAATGGAAGAGCTTCTTCGAGCCGAGAAAGCGTTGGAGTCAGGTAATCAAGCATCGGCAGAGCGCCGGTTCTCTTTGAATTTGGTGTCCAACTTAGTTCATCGAAAGCTCGCCGGGAAGACATGGCAAGGCCCTTTACCGGCGCCGAGAATTTCACCTCCGAGGACTTTGGGGGATTGTGTAGCCATGGTTCAACTCCGGAACGGGAAGCCGAGCTTACGGACAAGGTCGCCGTTGCTCGGTTCCATGAGATCGCCGCCGGTGACGGCTTCTCCGGTAAGGTGCTCGCCGCCGGTGCCGTTTACAAGGCCGACAAAGTTGGCACCTCCAAAAAATTTCGAAAGTTCAAATTCAAATAAAACAGCCGGTGATCCGGATTTTCCTCCTCTCGTGGCGGCTAATCTATCGGATGATATTCCGGTGAAGCTGCAACAGGAAACGGAGTGCCGTAGTAAGCTGTTACTGAAAATAATTTCATTTGGGCCGGGTAGATTTTTCCGGCCCATGCCGGGCCTTGCTGTTTTCTCCAAATCAGGAACTAGGGCCCAGGTTAGACGTCGATCAAAGCCGCTAGCGCAGCCGCAGAAACTCATCGTGACCAACGCAAAAACTTTTGCCGAGGTCGTGCGAGGGGGATCGATGGTGGCTCAAGGTGGAAGAGGCTTCAATCCTGGGTTCAACCCAGGTTTCAATCCTGGTTTTGGAGGACGGCGTGGAAATCGGAACAGCGGTGGATTTCCATCGCGTGGACGCGGAAGGAGAGGTCGTGGTAATGCTGGCCACGGTGGTTTTCAAGGGAATCATGGGGGCTTCCAAGGCCATCATGCCCAGGACGGGTGGAATCAGCATGCTGGCCACGGGCACGCTCCTTGGTCGGGCACTGGATGTCGAGATCATGGCGGCTCCGCTTTCGAAGGAGCCAGCCAGGCCTTCTTTGGTCCTCACGCTATGGGCGCCCGGACTGGGGAGGCAACCGGCGCCTTCGGACCACTCGCCGGGCCGCACAGTACCGCAGGAGGGGCCGGCGTTGGCACTGTCTTTGGTGTTCAGGTCGGCCCTAACTTCGGCGGTGCCCAGGGTGCAGCCTTTGGAGGCGGCGGCGTAGGCCAGGGCGCACTGGCTGGTGCTCTGAAAGGGGGCGCCGCTGTTGACCAGGGAGGCGGCTTCTCTGGTAGCGCTTACCCGGGAGGACCAGGTGCAGCTGAAGGACATGGCACAGCTGTCCAGGGCGGTGTGGACGGTGCTGGTGGCGCTGCGTTCGCTACTGGTGCCGCTGGCGGTGCAGGAGGTGCAGCTTTTCCTAGTGGCGTGGGAGGTGCTTCGGGAGGCTCGGTTGCGGGTGGTGGTACAACCACTCCTGCTGGCCCCTTCGCCAAAGTTGGCGGTGGCCAGGCTAGAGGCGTCATCGCCGCCCAGGCCGCCTTCGCAGCGGTTGATGGTGGTGGTGGGGCTCATGGTGTACCTGCAAGTGGCGCCCAGGGAGGGGCCCCTACTGGAGGCGCCCTGGGTGGCGCTGCTGTTGGGGCGCACCCAGCTGGTGTGGTCCAGTACCGGCGGGTGCCCCTTTCCCTCGTTCGACAACAGGAGGTGCACCACAGAAGGCTGCTACGATGACAACGGCTTCGGCATCCTTCAAAGCTCGGGCATCGGTGACTGTCCCAAACTCAAAATTTTTGAATGCCCAAGAAGTTCCTGAGTTATCAAACAAGGGTGCTAATAAAAGTAAGGGCAAGCCATACTGCTACCGTTGTCACACAAAGGGTCATACTATAAGTGAATGCACTGCAGTACTCTTTTGTGAAATTTGTCATGGAGATCATGTCAAGAAAATCAGCTCAAACTTCAAAAATTTAAATACTACTGCAATTCCCTATGGATACGCTGTGCCAGGTCTGGGGTTCTATTTTATTCCATTTGCTGAAACTCCCAAGTCAGATTCAATTAGCAATTATGCCATAGTGCGTGTGTTGGATGGTTCCTCTACTGCCGAAGAATTGGCAGTGGAACTTGAAAATTTTATGCCTAGCATGAACAATTGGGTAATTGAAAAGAAGGAAATTAAGACCTTCTTCACTGAATTCCCATCTGCTGATGTTTTGAATTATGTGGTTAATTGGGGCCCTATGGACCTGAAAACTGTGAAAGGGCAGATCCGCTTTGAAAAGGGTATTGATGAAAAGGTTTATAAATATGACATTGACAAACTGTAGGTGCAATTTCATGGCCTTCCGAAAGATTTACGGGTATTCCCAATTATTTGGGCAATTGGCTCAATTTTAGGGGGTTCCTCGTGCGGTGGACATGAAATTTACAAAGAGATATAGGAGATCAAGATTGACAGTAGCTGTGCTGGATCCTGGGCTAATCCCAAGTGTTGTGGATGTAGTCATCGGGGATTCTGTTTACGAGCTACAGTTCAGGGTTGAAAAGGAGCTGGACTCTGCTGATCCAGAGCCAATTGACCTTGATACTCCCATGGAAGAAGACCCAAAGGAAGAAGACCCAAAGGAAGAAGATCCTAAGGGTGATGAAAACCCTAAGGAGAATAATGCACCAGAGAAAATGGATGACGGTGGCAACAAGAATGGAAAACAAGCTGCTGAAAAGACACCAGAACAGTGTTTAGGCGGGCCAAGTGCTAAGCAGCAGGCTGCCAATCTTAAGAGTGACAATGGCTCCAACTCTAAGAAGCCAATTGTTGTACTCTCCCCAATTGGTGTTACGGCTGATGGCACTACTCAGTGGCAAGCCAACATGTTGCCCAAAAAAATAAACTCTGCCCCTACAAATAAGACTCAGGAACTAAAGACTGGGACAAGCTCGCCGCTGCGAGTTAGTAAAAGGAATGCCTCAACTGCTGATCAAGATTCATTGGAGAAAGCATCCAAGTTAAAAGCTCGGAAAAATCTGGAACCTTCTTCTGCAAAAGGTAAACAATCCAAAGTCCTCTCTTTTAATGCACTAGATGATTCTAGTTTTTTATCTTGTACTTCTTCTCTAGGGGGTAAGTCTTGGTTCAAATGAGCAAGAAGTAGCTTTTTCTATTAATAACCTTAGAGAATTATAGTCGTCCAGGTTGGTTGAAGCTGAGCATCGGGTTGGGGTTAATAATAATGTTTCTGAGGATGCAATGTCAGTGAATTCTTTAGATGATGTTTTAGATCTGAAAGCTTTAAATGAAATTTGTGCGGAAGCCCCAGAAGGCCTATGTGATGGGGGCTGTGATACTTTTGGTCTACAGTCACCCGTATCACAAAAAGCAAAAGCACATAATAAGAAAAGGAATAAATCAAAAAATAAGTCATCACGAAAGGTATCTTTTGGAATTGTAATGGATTTGCAGACGTTAAAAAACATAGATTTTTATCTGACCTTACCAGAGAAAAGACCTAGATTTTATTGCCTTATCAGAAACGGGACGGAGGAGTTTTCCACATACCACTTTAAATAATATTTGTGCAGGCAGGATTTTTTGTGGCATTGTATGCCCCCTCGTGGTCGTTCCGGTGGTATGCTCCTAGGCATAAATCCGGTAGTGTTTGATATCGGAGAAATCGAGGAAGGAGAATTTTTAATTCGCTTTAAATTACGTCTTAGGCAAGATGATTTTAAGTTCAACTTGGTTTCAGTATATGGTCCTGCGCAGGTTGAACATAAATCAAATTTCTTGTCTGAATTGGAGAGAGTATGTTCAGATGACACCTTAGCTATCGTGATAGGTGGTGATTTTAACATTATTCGTAGACCTGATGAGAAAAATAATGATAACTACAATAACAGGTGGCCTTTCCTGTTTGACGCGGTTATAGATACACTGAATCTAAGAGAACTAGAGATGTCAGGCAGAAAATTTACTTGGGCTAATCATCTGCAAAACCAGACCTTTAAAAAGTTAGACCGAGTGTTGATCTGTACTGATTTGGAATCTAAATTCCCGCAAACCACTTTACATGCCTTATCTAGAGAAATTTTTTATCACACTCCACTGTTGTTCAATACAAATAATTCGTCATCATCTTACCAACCCTAATTTAAATTTGAATTGGGTTGGTTGATGAGGGAGGGATTCTATGATATGGCTCATGATGTATGGAACAGTGTGGAAGTCATTAGTAATCCTTTAGAGAGGCGGCAGGCTAAGATTAGGAGACTCCGCCAATACCTTAGAGGATGGGCAAAAAATGTAAGTGGGGCTTACAAGAAAGAAAAGCAACAATTATTAATAAATTAGATGAACTGGACAAAAAGGCAGAAAATTCACTCCTCCAAGAAAATGAGTTAAATCTAAAATATGTCCTAAATAAGAGATTGGCCAAATTACTTAGGGAGGAAGAATTAAAATGGTGCCAAAGGTCAAAAGTAAAACACCTTCTGGAGGGTGCAAATACAAAATACTACCATTTGCTTGTAAATGGCCGCCATAGAAAAACTCATATTTTCCAGTTGGAAGATGGGACGAGTATAATTACTGGTGACTCTCAACTTAAAGAGCATATTGCCAGTTTTTATAAAAATTTGTTTGGTTCTCCAAAAGTTTCGTAGGTGTTTCTTGATGAGCTGCAAATAGCGGATATACCTCAGGTATCCGATTTAAAAAATGAATTCCTGATAGAAGAATTTTCAGAGAGTGAGGTCAGAAATGCTATTTTCCAAATGGAGCACAACAAAGCACCTGGCCCAGATGGATTCCCTCTAGAGTTTTATCAGGTCTTCTGGAATTTGTTAAAAGATGATCTGATGGCTCTCTTTAGGGAATTCCACAAGGGCTCTTTGCAACTGAATAGATTAAACTTTGGCACCATAATTCTTTTACCCAAAAAAAGGATGATGGAAAAGTCATACAACAATACAAGCCAATCATTTTTTTGAATGTCTTCTTTAAAATATTTACAAAAGTGGCCACAAATAGATTAACTTCTGTGGCACAGAAGATTATCAAACCCACCTAGACGGCCTTCTTACCTGGGAGAAATATTATGGAAGGAGCAGTAATTTTACATGAGACCATACATGAACTGCATTCGGAAAAGCGGGATGGGATTATTTTTAAAATTGATTTTGAGAAGGCTTATGATAAGGTCAAGTGGAGCTTCTTGCAACAAAGCTTAAGAATGAAGGGTTTCTCACAAAAATGGTGTCAGTGGGTTGAGCAATTCACACAAGGAGGTAATGTCAATATTAAGGTAAATGACCAACTAGGATCCTCTTCCAAACGAAGAAGGGCTTAAGGCAAGGTGACCCAATGTCACCAATACTATTTAATACAGTGGTGGACATGTGGGCCATACTAATTGCTAGAGCGAAGGAAGCAGGACAGGTGGAAGGGGTCATTCCGTACCTTGTCCAAGATGGTTTATCCATCTTACAATATGTGTATGATACAATAATATTCATGAGTCATGATGTTCAGAAGGCAGTCAATATGAAATTGATCCTAACTACCTTCGAGAAGTTATTGGGGCTTAAGATTAACTTCCAAAAGAGTGAAATTTTTTGCTTTGGGAAGGCAAAAGAGCAAGAGGAGTACTATACACAGCTGTTTGGTTGTGATGTAGGCAAGTACCCCTTCCTTTATCTTGGTCTACCCATGAACACTAGAAAATTAAGCAATAAAGATTGGAAGGAAATCAAAAACAGAATTGAGAAGCATCTCAGTGGATGGAAAGCAAAGCTGTTGTCTGTCGGTGGTCGTTTAGTATTGATAAATTTAGTATTATCCAGCCTACCAATATTTATGATGTATTTCTTTGAAGTTTCATGTGGGGTGCTGGAGAAATTAGACTGCTTCAGGTCAAGATTTTATTAGCAAAATGACCAACATAAAATAAAATACAGATTAGCTAAATGGGAATTATTATGCCAACCAAAAATCCAAGGAGGTTTAGGCATTCAGAACCTAGATATACAAAACAAATGTTTTATAAACTGTTAAATAAAGATGGCTTGTGGCAAGAATTATTGAGAAACAAATACATTAAGAACAAGACGCTGCGGGTTGTGTTAAAAGAACAAAGGACTCCCACTTCTGGAAGAGTTTGATGAATGTTAAAGAGACTTTTATGAGTTTCGGTTCTTTCAAAGTGAAAGATGGCTCGCAAACTCATTTTTGGTTAGATAAGTGGTTGGGAAACCTCCCACTCAAAGATAGCTTCCCCGCTTTATTTAACATAGTTAGAAGAAAACAAGATTCCATGGCAACGGTTTTTAGTTTGGTCCCTCTAAATATTTCTTTCCGTAGGAATTTAGTGGGAAAAAATCTGAGAGATTAGCACAGAATTGTTAATTCTTTACTTGATGTAAACCTTCAGGCAGGGAAAGACTCTTTTATTTGGTCTTTACATTCATCAGAAAGTTTCTCGGTTATGTCCATGTACGTTGCATTGATTAACAATGGGGTTCGTGTTTCACAAGATATTTGGCATGTTAAAATACCTTCAAAAATGAAGATTTTTTGGTGGTACCTAAAGAAAGGTGTAACTTTGACTAAAGATAATTTAGCCAAATGCAATTGGGATGGAGATACGAGGTGTAGTTTCTGTTATTTACCTGAGAACATCCATCACCTTTTTTAGACTGTTATTATGCCAAGTTTTTGTGGCGCGCTGTTTACCTGTTGTTTGGGATTTCGCCGCCCACAATATAGATGATTTGTTTGTAAGATGGTCAAAAATAGGGGGAACACAATGCATTGTTTTTAATTGCAGCCTCTGTATTATGTTGGACGATCTGGCTCACGAGAAATAAAGTAATTTTTGACAAATGCACACCAAAATCTGTTTTACAGGTGTTGTTTAGGAGAACCTACTGGCTTCCCCAGTGGGCAATGCTGCAGCGGTGGGACGATCTTTGGGACTAGTTGATCTTGGTTGGACAACACATCGAGACTTCAGCACTTCATTTCTTTAGTTCCAATGGATGACCTTCAAATAGGAGAATTGGTCTCGCTTAGTCTTGAACTTTATTTTGTTTGTGTGAGTGGCTTCGGTGAACTTTTTTGTATTGGTGTGTGTAATTTTTATGTAATAATTGGCCTGATTCTACTTCGCTAGATGAAGCCGGATATGAACTATCTATCATCTAAAAGAATTCCAGAGGGCCTTGTTCGTTTCCTCTCGAAGGTCTTGGAGGACAACAGTGCCTCGGTGGTTGCACACATGCTTGATGGTCTCCTTATTGTTTCCCACATTGTGGGCAGTGTGCTTGAGACCATCAAAGATGAACTCTAAGGTAGTACCAGCATATGGGTCCTCCTCCTTGTTATTGAAGATGAGTTCCACATGTTGTATGAAGACCAAGTCATCGACCATCTCCTCCATGTGTAGCATCTTGGCTATCATATGCATGAGCCACCGCCGGTTCTTCCATGCACCACCACCTGCTAATTTGTTACTACTACCGCCGCCACTGCTGCTGTTGTAAGGGCCAGGCTTTTCCAGGCAGTAGTGGTTGAGGTTCATCTGCGAGGCCACCCCCGACCAGCTACTGTGGCGCTGCCGCAACCGCATGATCGCCTGGCTCAACCGTGCAAGCCACGCCAACCGCTTGGTGGACTGCTGCTCGAGGAAGGCCATCGCATGGTTGGAGAAGAGGAGCATGATCAGCGCAGCCGCATCGAGCGCCAGCCTGCTAAGGAGCAGCACGTAGGTGATGCCGATGTCGACGCGCCTCACCTGGTGGCGAGGCTTGTCGAGGAGGAAGAAGATGAAGAGCGTGGAGACAAGGCAAGCAGAGCAGATGGAGCGAAGGACCCAGCCCTTCCACGTGTGGGCGATGAGGGCCTTGGTATATAGCGTGTCGTACATGAAGCCAAGCTCCACCTGCATCAGCTCCAACGCCTCCTTGGGCTTCAAGTCTTGTTGCTCCATGAAGAAGGCCCGGCTCTTCATGCGCTGCTGGAAGCTGATGATGACGTCAACGAAGACGCGCTGGAAGATGAGGAAGAACTCGTACGCGCGCACCTCCAGGCACTTCACTGTGACAACACGTGATTGCAGCTCCTGCATCATATCCGGTCGATCCTTGTGCGCACCCTCAGCAATGGTGATCGTCCAGTCCTCTCCAGCCTTCTTTTTGACATCCCTCAGACCAAAAAGTACGTATGTATGAGCGCCCGTGGAGCTTATCTTAACGGCCCAGCTTTCATTGAGATATGAGCTGGAACCACAACTGCATGCAACTTTTACATTTTTTAATACTGCAGGACCCATTTTGGTCAACTATCGCCTGGCCTGATCTGTGTGCCTCGGATTGTGCCTGGTTTTCTTTGCCTGGTACCTGCCTGCCTGCCTCCTGGATTTCAAAAACTTCTATCTCTCCCCTCTCTTCGTGAACCCTAGATCCCTAAATCGTCTTCTCCCCTCCTCCCTCCCTGCCTCTCCACATGATTCTTCCTTCTATTATTCTCTCCCCAACTCTTTCTTCTCCATTCACGCTCACTCCATTAGTACAATCTCAGGAGGCTCACCCCGTCTTGCCGCCGTACTATGGCTGCTGATCGACGACCTGTACGTCTAACAACGCCGGGACTTATTTCACCACCGACAAATCCGGTGGCCCAAAGACTTGACCGGCATCTGAGTTGTAGATCTGTGCCAACCCGTTGATTCAGCTACCACCAGCTCGAGCAGCCCATGTTGAAGGTACGTTTCTGAGACCTCCCACTAATCCCCCTCACTTTGGATTCGTGCGTGATTCATTTCAATATTTAATAGGTGCATACATGTAGCAATCTGTCCATACTGATTTGCATGCGATTAACAAAAGAAAAAATATATTTGGACCTGTTCTCGAGTGTAGTAGATCTGTAGATATGCAATGGCAGTAGTACAGATTTTTTTTTTAGTTGTGTTCTCACATGCAGTTTCGTATACAAGTTGTTATAATATTTGATTGGTTAGTTTCATATTCTCATGATTAATAGAATGCAATATAGTATAGCAGTCAAGTTTGCTTTTCGTACTGATTGTAGTGAATATACTCATGTATCATCTTAGCTGTTTGTTTAAGTTTTTCTTCTTAAAAATAGCTAAGTGGTATATTAACAAGTCCTAAAGAAATATGTTCACCAGCGTGCTCGGCCAGAAGGAAGCATCGCCAAGGGCTACGGGACAGAGGAGGTCATTGAATTCTGTGTTGACTTTATTCCTGACCTTGACCCGATTGGTGTTCCTGAATCGCGACATGAGGGGAGACTTGGTGGAAAGGAACACTAGGGAAGAAAACATATATCGGCACAGGGGACGATTTTTTCAATAAAGCACACTACACAGTTCTTCAAAACTCCACCGTGGTGGAGCCGTATGTCGAGGTACACAAGGAGTTGCTATGATCCCAGAATCCAGGGAAGAATGAGGTTTGGATTACGCGTCAGCACTTGGAAACTTTCAGCGGTTGGTTGCGAAAAGAATGTTAGGGTGACAAAAATATTGATGACCAACTATATTTGTTGGTTAGACAACCATCGTGGCACATCCTCACGTACAAAGGTTACGAGACAAATGGAAATACATTTTACATCGTAGCCCAAGATAAAAGGAGCACCAACCAAAACAGTGGTGTCCGCGTAGATGCCACGGACCCGAATGGGAAGAGGCAAACATATTATGGCTGCATAGAGGAGATTTGGGAACTAGACTACGCACCTAATTTTAAAGTCCCTTTGTTCCGGTGCCAATGGGTGAAGACGACCGGAGGCGGGGTAACAGTCGATAAGGAGTATGGAATGACAACAGTGGACCTCAACAATACTGGGTACAAAGATGAACCATTCATCCTTGCTGCTGATATGAATCAGGTGTTCTATGGGAAAGACATGTCTACAAAACTCAAGAGAGGGAAAAACGACGACAAATCAACCAACGAGCCAAAGTGCCACATAGTTCTTTCAGAAAAAAGAAACATCGTGGGAATTGAGGACAAGTCAGACATGTCAGAAGATTATGAAAGGGATGACCGAATCCCACCTTTCAGTGTGACCAAAGACCCAAGTATCCTGCTCAATGCTGAGGACACTCCATGGTTACGACATGATCATAACCAAAGGTCATACGTCAAGAAGTTCACCACTGTGCCTGCTTGATAGAGCTAGTAATTAATAGTGTGTATTAGAGATTTTATATAATAATTGTAACTTTGGATGTGTCTATCATGTTCTTGTTTTTATTGTTTCAAATGAAATTCCTAATCTTGAGAACCTATATGTACCTTTGTGAAGCATGTCTACTCCGCCGGTGTCGAAATGACTTGAATTTTTTTTGGCAAACATGTGCACCCAAATTGATACCCCACACAAGGTCTTAGATTTTTCTGATCATTTTTTAAATTAATACATTTTTCTCTGTGTCGAATGAGACAAAAACGGGAGAATTACACCTTCGACCCTCTGCAGTTTTCATAAACCTCCACAACATTCTTGTTCCTAGGGTACATGGGACCATGTTTAAAAGTTTGGCACCATTCTAGATTGTTTCGGAGGTAGGCCCAGTTCACCCTACAATTACTCGGTGATGGCGCACGGAAATTCAATTAACCCGGGAAAAGTAGCAAACCATCTCCGAAAAATCCCAAACTTGGTGGTTGCTTCACCCGTGCCACGTGACAGCCCAAGAAAAAGTTTGACACCAATATGGCACCAGAACGTATATGAACAATAAAAATCTCGAAAACCTACGTGCATAGTCATGGTTCGATGAAAGTACATGTACCTCTATGAAGCATGTCTACTCCGCCGGTGTCAAAATGACTTGAAATTTTTTTGACAAGCATGTGCACTCAAATTGATGCCCCATACAAGGTCTTAGATTTTTATCATCATTTTTTAAATTCATACATTTTTCTTTGTGCCGAATGAGACAAAAACGGGTGAATTACACCTTCTACCCTCTACAGTTTTCATAAACCTCCACAACATTCTTGTTCCTAGGGTACATGGGACCATGTTTAAAAGTTTAGCACCATTCCGGATTGTTTGGGTGGTAGGCCCAGTTCACCCTACAATTACTCGGTGATGGCGCACGAAAATTCAATTAAACCGGGAAAAGTAGCAAACCATCTCCAAAAAATCCCAAACTTGGTGGTTGCTTTATTTTCTAGTGTACAATAAAGCAAATGGAAATGCATGTGTTCTTTTTTAAAAAAATTTATGCCTTCAAATGAAATTCCTATTTGATGGTGGATTTATGTCTCGCGCATTTGGACAACGAATGTTGAAGAACCAAAAGATTAACGTTCAAATCATGCAAAAACAAATTTTCTGTCGAAAACCAGATATTTTAATTGAGCAATATATTTTGCATTAACAAAATATTAATTGTAAGTTAAATTTATGTTTGATATTATAAAAATAAGAAAATAATATGTGTTACTGATTTTTCTAATGTATAATAGAGTAAAAGGAAATTAATATGTATTTTTTCAACAATTTATGTCAAGTATTTAATTTATTATGCATTTAACAAGAGTTAGCATCTTTATAAAGAAAACACAAGTGAAACTGTTCAAAACTACCACCTAAATTTAGTGAAAAGTTGGCGGGGGATAAAAAAACCTTTAGTCCCGGACCTGGCCACCGCCCGGGACTAAAGGCCCTTTAGTCCCGGTTGGTAACACCGCCCGGGTAGTCCTGAGCGGTAATACGGCCCGGGACTAAAGGTCCCCCTAGGTATAAATGCAACAGCTCTTCCCCTTCTTCCTTGGGACTTAGTTCTAGATCGACGTCTTCTCTGAGCCCTCCGCCGCAATCGCTGCTGCCGACCCCGCGTCCTCCGCCGTCTCCGCCCGAGCCCATCGTCTCCGGCCGCGCGCGCCCGTCATCTCCGCCCGCGCCTGCCGTCTTTGGCCTCGCCGTCGTCTCTCAGCCCGCACCCATCTCCGCTCGCGCCCGCCATCTCGGCCCACGCCCACGCCTGCCGTCACCGGCCGCCGCCGCCCCGGTCTCCCCCCACACCGGCCACAGCCTCCACCGCCCTGACGCCGGCCACCGCCTCCACCGACGACTTGAGGCGCCCTCCAGTGCCACCTGCCACCCGCCGGCGACCCTGTGTCGCCCCCCTCGTCGCCCTGGTGCACGCCGCCCGCTCGTCACCGCGTCCTCCCTCGTCGCCATCGTCTCCTCGCGCGTACGATGGTGAGCACAGACACGCGCCCTGCCGGCCAGCGAGGCGACATATATGCAAGTTGTGATGGCGACCAGCCATCAAGCCGCACTGCAGGAGCCGGTGACACGGAGCGCAAAATCGACAAGCCCTTGTCTGTGACCGGCCATCGAGCCGAGAATTCGTTTTTGCAGGAGCCGACGACGTGGAAACCGCAAATCCCAGATGACGAGCCCTACATTTGTGTGTGACCGGCCTTCGAGCCGAGATCATTTTGTTTTCCTTTTCTTGATGTCAAATACGATGATGATGCATATGTATCCAACATATAAACCTAAATCACCGTCACTTGATATAAAGAAACCCGGCCTAATCCAATCACGAACCGCTAATCTGTTCACGAATACGTTATTGAAACCCTAATCCAATCACAAAATACCCTAATCCAATCTTGACCCAAATCACCTGCCACAACGCTCCCTCCTCCGCCGCCTCCTCTGCCATCGATTTGATGTCGTAAACCGTAAGTGTTGACAAGTAAATCCTAAACCTTAAGTGTTCACATACATGCAAAGATCCGTTTCATATAATGTTAATGACCTCGACTTGTCCCACACTCCGTCCACGCCAGCTAGATCTCGAATCGTCCCTTTCCCTCCAACTCTCCGGCTTTAGGTTTTAGGGTTTAGGTTTTAGGACAACCCTAAACCCTAAACCTAAAACCCTAAACCCCTAAACCCTAAACCTAAAACCCTAAACCCAAAACCCAAAATCCTAAACCCTAAACCCTAAACCCCCTAAACCATCAACTATGGCGAAGAGCAGAAATGTACGAGGCCCGAAGAAGCCGTTGGAGGGTCAAATTGTTATCTCGGATTTTGAGGAGGACACAGGCAGGCCACTTGGACCACATGCAAAGGCATTTGTGAACCACCTCGGATACCTTGTAAGGGACAGGATCCCGATCAATGTCCGTGAATGGAAGGAAAAGAAAGGGGTTGCTCATATTAGTTTTGTCTCCAATCATGACAAGGACCTAGTCTGGCGTGATGTGGAGCAACATTTCGGGTTCGAAACAAATGATGAAGAGTTGAAGAAGAGAATTCAGGACTGATCTATGAAGAAGATAGCCACACAATTCTAGTGCTAGAAGAAGAATCTATACAACAACTTTATCAACAAGAACTTGATGCCAGATTTCAACTCTAAGGCCTATGTCAAGTTGCAGCCATTTTGGAAAGAGTTTGTCGAGTTCAAGTGAGACAGGGTTAGAAAGAACCAACAGAATGCCCAACGCAAGCGATACCACCATCACTTGGGATCAGGTGGCTACACGAGTGCCGTCCCTAAGTGAAAAAGAATGGAACAGGAGATAGTCGACAAGGGCATGGAACCCGAATCAATCGACTGGCCTGAGCGCGCCAAGTATTGGTTCTTCGGTCATGGAGGCAGCTTGGATCTAGAGACCGGAAAGATAGTGTATGGGCCGAAACTAGAAAGAGCAGCAGAAAGATTTGCTTTAGCTCGATCCTTGGCGGAACAAGGCAGTTGGAAGCCGAAGAGAGACAAGGATGAGCTGACATTCATCCCGGAGAGTGCTGAACATGGTGGGCGGACGAGGGGCTATGGGGCGGTGTTGTGGGAGCATGCCTTCCCTCAAGATAGAGAGACCTATAGAAGCCTCCAGAGAAAGAAGGAAGAGGAGGCAGAGCGGCTGCACAGGATGGAGGAGCTCGTTCTCGAGCAACGTGAAGAGGCTCGTCAGGCAAGAGAGCGGCAAAAAGAACTTGAAGCCAAAATGAACGAGGAAATCAAAAGGCAAGTGCAGATAGAACTAAGTTCCCTGCTCCAAAGGTCGTCAGAGCCGGCCGCCGTCAACATCAGCCCCTCTGGTCAGCTGAAAAGTAATTACGCTTCCACGGAGGTGCCAAACATTCAAGATGATACAGGGATGCGCTTCCCGGTAGATGACATCATCGCTCCTCTCATGACCTGTGAGCTGCATATTCCAGAGGGAAATGCCACAGTCATGGTGGCTCTCGGTGTTGTAGTACCTATCGACCCTATGAAGACACCGAGATGCCACCGGACAGTAATACCACCTGGATATGCTAGCGTCTCGGTGGATCGAGTTATGAAAGGCTATGACAATCACCCTTTTGACATTGAAGGTGGTGAGGGGGAGAAGACCTTAGGATAAACGGAGAAGGCATTCATATGTTGGCGCAAGCACTACATCATTATTCCTGGGGCGCCACCTCCTCAACAACAACAACAACCTAACCCCAGGTGCAAACAAAACCTTTTGTTTTACTAATTATGTATTGGCTTAAATTACGGTTTACTCATATATATACCTCGTTGTTTTCACAGAAGGACCCCCCACACCTAAGTCCAATTATCAACTCCCCACATGGTCACAGTGTTGCGGGTGATGGCAATGAAGTGGAAGACACGGCTGCATCCCCACAGGCCCCATCTCCTCAACAACGGGCTGTAACGCTGCCACCGGCCCCATCTCCTGCACCACGGGTTCCATCTCCTCCACGGTAGCCCACAGCGCCGGCACCGGCTGCCTCATCGACTCCACTGCGGTCTCCAGCGCCGACACCGGCCGGCCCACCGGGAAAGAGGACCACTGCCCCACAAACGAAGGGGTCAGCCCCACCTCCGCCGAAGAGGAATGCCTCTAGAAGAACACCAGCTATCCCGAAGACGACGAAGCTTTCCTATGAGAAGACTGCGGAGGAGCTGGATGCTTCAACAAAAAACGAGGTGGAAAAATTCTTCACTGCAACCAAGGCTAGAGCTGAAGCGAAGCAGAACCCGAAGAAGCCATATTTATGCATCCCTCCAGAGAAGCTAAGGCAAACAGTGGACACTCACCAGAAAAAGCAGCGTGCTGCTGGTAACAAGCGTTTGCCACTATCAGACTATGACCGTACAATCAGCAAATCTATTGAGTCGGAGAAGAAAGAGAAGATGACACGGAAGGGGGAAGGGTGTTGCACTGCCTGGGGAACAAGCGCAGCAATCAGTGCCCCCACTAGTTGTTGTGAATCAATATGGATCAAACTTGGGCATGCTACATCAGATACCGGAGATGTGTCGATCGAAGCATTTGGTGATTTCTTAGCCGAAACTGGTCTAGACTTACAACAAATCCTCGGCATAGGAGCAGTGCCAAGTTTAGAGGAAGTTGATCAGTGGAAGGAGTATAACTATGGCAATAGTCTATACAACCCTGCAAAGCTAAATGAACTTGGTACACAAATGTACAAGTTACACGAGTGGTACAGGGGCGCATGTGACAGAAAAGGAAATGAATGGATTTCCGTCAGAATCAGAGACCATCATTATTT
This sequence comes from Bothriochloa decipiens, assembly GCA_023333625.1. Taxonomy (NCBI): domain Eukaryota; kingdom Viridiplantae; phylum Streptophyta; class Magnoliopsida; order Poales; family Poaceae; genus Bothriochloa; species Bothriochloa decipiens. The sequence goes on along the minus strand of JALGXP010000021.1, from coordinate 788,119 downwards.
CCGTGACAGTGACGCTATATGGGTCCAGTTTAATGAGTTACACCAGCTATACCACATGGACTCTAGACAAATCTCTCGTGAGCTGCTACTGTCTGTAAGTGATTCTTTCTTTTAATAATCTCACTCTAGCATATGTATATGTATAAGTAATAATTATGCTCACACTAGCTAGCGTGTCTATACATATGCAGAAACATGATGAGAGACCTCAGAGCCAGAAACGACAAGCGGATTGGTTTCATTGATCCGTATGTAGTATTCAAGGACACAGACTCCGGATCCCCAGAATAAGAGGCCGGCTGAAATGGAGAGGAATCTCCGGAGGTTCTTCTATAACCAAAGGGACAAAGAAACAACACTCTTTCCCTACAACATGGGGTAAAGTGTTGTTATCGTGTGCATATTTTATTTTACTTAGTCAATCCAGCATAAAGATATATATGTTGACTCTATACACAAATGCAGGGATCACTGGATACTGATTGTCATTGATCTGGACAAAAATCATCTGGAAGTCTGGGCTTCGTTGAGAAGACCGCAGACATCTTACCAAGATACGATAGACATGATCCAGAGGTAACTTCGATCTTTAAATATTGATGCCTGCTCTTTTACTCTGCAATAGTTAAGTAATGATCCAATTATTGGGTAGGGATTGGTCTTGGTTAGTTACAAAACACCGTCCGGATCTGAAAGCGTCACTTCCTGATCCTATTCTATTGAAGGTAAGTTGTGCTACTAGCTTTCCGCATCTTTACCTTATCATGATTCAGCTCACGCGCAGCATGAGACGAGAGTAATCTTTTTTATATCTTACAGTGGGTGGCCCGGCAGCCTCAGGGAACCAATTTGTGTGGCTACTACGTTTGCGAGTTCATGAGGGTGTTCCAAAAAAGAACTCCTAGAGAGCAACTGCAAGTACGTAACATGTATATATAATAAATCCATATCATATTTATTTGTTGCTAGTAAATAAATCTTATGTATATTAATACTTTTTTCTTTAATGCAAATTGAAGGAGATATGGACGAAGCAACAGATGATGGAAATGGTCCTGGTCAAAGGAATCCAAGAGACAATCGCTGTATTCATTAACCGCCCGGCCGAATTCTACGACAACCCAGATTCGCCATTTAAACCAAACCAGGACGATCACTTGTATGACTAAGTGGCGGAAAAAACATATGTATGACCTTTAATTGGCGGACGAACACTTGTATAATAATGTATATTTTATGTGCATGTACATATATATATATATGTATAGCTCCATAATATATAGTTTCATACTTTATTTGTATGTAATACTCGAAACTAAATTATAGGTGCAGCGTATACGTATATTAGTAGCGAAAATTACATTTGAAAATCTATTGTAATTGAAAAATCAAAATCAATAATGAATTGAACTGAAAACAGAAAATGAAAAAAAAAATACCCTTTAGTCCCGGTTGGTAATACCAACCGGGACTAAAAAAGCCTGTGCCGTGGCCCGGCCTGTCGAGCCTTTTAGTCCCAGTTGGTATTTACCAACCGGGACTAAAGATGGCCCTTTCCGGACGGAGACTGGGACTAAAGATGGCCCTTTTGGGACTCTCTGTGGAACCGGGGCTATCGGAACCGGCGGCCATGCTCTCAAGCCCGTCGCCGCGTGCCAGCGACCAGCACGGCGACGGCGGCGGCGCTATCGCCAGCGGCCAGCGCGGTGGCTAGCACGGAGCTAGACGCGCTATCTAGCGGGTCGCCGCCCTGCGCGCGGGCTGGCGGCGTGCCAGAGCGGCGACGGCTGCGGTAATAACTGTGGGAGAGGGTCCTCTTGTTGTATCTCATACTTGTCGCTCAGGCCCATGTGCTGCATAAGCAACCACACGATAGTGATGAGCTCACCACCACGGTTGAGGCTCCGCACATGGGTGCTGCCCCGGCCGTTGACTGCCACAAACGTCAGCATCTCCGCCCGCACCCCCGACACCAACCTCCACATGAGCCCCTCGTCCAGCTCCCGCAATACCTTGGCCAGGATGACCCCATCAAACAGCACCGACTTGCTCCGATCTCCCTTCACCTTGGTTGGCTTCTCCGACGTGTTCACCCTCAGCAGCGATTGCCGCGCGTCCTCGTGGCTGTCGTCCGCGGACAAGGAGATGGAGCCAGAAGCAGCAAAGAAGCGCCGTGCCTCCGCACACGTGTCTCGGTACGGCCGTAACCCAATGCCGGCAGTCGCAGACAGCATGTCCGGCTGCTTGATCAGCAGGTACAGCATGTACTCCGACAGGACTTTGCTGATGGCACGCATACGCACCATTTGTGAGTCTTCGTCTTCCACCTGAGACCCTTCAGGCGGTGACTTGTAGCCGTCTGCATCCCTACAGAGCAAGCATAGGTCCGTGGCGATGTGCCACAGCAGCAGGGACTCGTCCAAATCCTTGTTCTCCACACTCTCCATGATCACCTTCAGCTTGTCTTTGTCATTCCTGAGGGCCTTGTTCGTTTCCTCTCGAAGGTCTTGGAGGACACCAGTGCCTCGGCGGTTGCACACCTGGTTGATGGTCTCCTTATTGTTTCCCACGGTGTGGGCAGTGCGCTTGAGAACATGGAAGATGAACTCTAAGGTAGTACCAGCGTATGGGTCCTCCTCCTTGTTACTGAAGATGAGTTCCACATGTTGTATGAAGACCAAGTCATCGACCATCTCCTCCATGCGTAGCATCTTGGCTATCATATGCATGAGCCACCGCCGGTTCTTCCATGCACCACCACCACCACCTGCTAATTTGTTACTACTACCGCCGCCACTGCCGCTTTTGTAAGGGCCAGGCTTTTCCAGGCAGTAGTGGACGAGGTTCATCTGCGAGGCCACCCCCGACCAGCTACTGTGGCGCCGCCGCAACCACGTGATCACCTGGCTCAACCGTGCAAGCCACGCCAACCACTTGGTGGACTGCTGCTCGAGGAAGACCATCGCGTGGCTGGAGAAGAGGTGCATGATCAGCGCGGCCGCATCGAGCGCCAGCCCGCCAAGGAGCAGCACGTAGGTGATGCCGACGTCGACGCGCCTCACCTGGCGGCGAGGCTTGTCGAGGAGGAAGAAGACGACGAGCGTGGAGACAAGGCAAGCAGAGCAGATGGAGCGAAGGACCCAGCCCTTCCACGTGTGGGCGATAGGGGCCTTGGTGTACAGCGTGTCGTACATGAAGCCAAGCTCCACCTGCATCACCTCCAAGGCCTCCTCGGGCTTCAAGTCAGGTTGCTCCACGAAGAAGGCCCGGCTCTTCATGCGCTGCTGGAAGCTGATGATGACGTCAACTAAAGACACGATTGAAGATGAGGTTGAACTCGTACGCGCGCACCTTCAGGCTCTTCATTGTGACAACACTTGATTGCAACTCCTGCATCATCTCCAGTCGATCCTTGTGCGCGCTGTCAACAATGATGATCGCCACGTCCTCTCCCGCCTTCATCCTAGCATCCAACTTCGCCATGAGTTTAGCATAGTCGAGGCCAGGGTCTGGGGGGGCCATCATGCTCTCTCGTAAGCGCCCGACACTGCCGGAGTAAAGGGAGTAGGTGCGCTCGCCGTACTTGATGATGCCCACCACGAACACCAGCACGGTGGCGTGGATCAGGGGGTTGCCGTGCACGGAGCAGCCGAAGACGAAGCAGGCGGAGAAGAGCTCGAAGAGGAGGCCGATGAGGTGGCGGAGCCACAGCTCGTTGTCCTCCAGCGAGTAGGCGGTAATGGTGTCCGGCCCGCCCAGGTGGAGCAGCAGGAACGGCGTCCAGAACGCGAAGATGATGGGGCTGCTGCTGTCGCTGTCAGCAGAGTTTCCGCCGCCACCGATATTGCTCATGTTGTTGAGAATGAGGCCGAGGCCAAGGTCGGCGACCCAGTCCGCGAGGAGGTAGCAGGACCACACGATGAAGCGGAGTATCGGAGAGGCGGAGCCCTTGCGCATGGAGCCCAAGAAGATGAGGAGGACCTGGAGGAGGAGACTCAGCAGCATGGCTACCCGGATCTCCCAGTTGCTGTCCTGCTGCGGCACCGGAGGGTTCAAACCCATCGAACCACTGGTAGGGCCGTCGTTGAGCAGGCGTCAAACTAGCCATCCATAAATCATTCACATATTAGTACAACCTAATAAATTAGAAAAAATATATTCAGTTTTTTTCTTCATAGTAAATGTTCATGGTTGATGGTTGATGGTCGATTATATATGTATATCTTGTTTGGCTGTAAGTTGTTGGTGCATGGTTCTTATATTTGTCTAGCTGGTTTAAAACACCTCTATCTTGTCTTAATAAATAAACATATCTCATGTATATGTTCATGAAAAGATTATGTATCTTGTAGCTTACATGGCACAGTTATTATTGATTGCTACTACCTAAATATAACAGACTTTGAGCTGTTCTGAACCAAACTATCATACGATTGACCACTGTTATTAGAAATTAACATACAATACCAAATGAGAATAATTAATTACATAAATTAGTCTATTGACATGTGCTACCCACAGGCTATTAACTCTAAAATATATACAATTGTTACAGATTTATGTATAAATTTATGGCCCATGACTAATCAAAAAATTGTTTTCTCACATTTTCTCATATTCTAACATAATATTCATGTAAATACTTTCTTATTTATATATATCCACTTTTGATAACCTTTAGCTATCGATTGGTCTTTATGTTTTTCCATCGCAATTCTAATTATCCACATTGCACCACACCTCCATTTTCCATCCTATTTCATAATTTCCCATGCACTTTGTGTCGAACCTTCATATGTGTTAGACATATATTTAGTTGAAACTGTCTCCCATGTGTTCATAGTGTCACATTTACTTTATCTATTCCTCCACTCTCATTTGTATTTTCCCCATTCGCGTCAAACTTCCATGTGTTTTGGCGTGTATTTAGTTGATACTCTAATGAACGTATTCTAATAGAGTACTTATAGATATTTTCTTATACTTATCCACTTGTGATATATTTTACTTATCAATTATTTATATACTTTTGCATCCATATTAATATTTTCCACCCTTGCGTCTGATATTCATCTGTACTCCTTATGTATTTCATTAAAACCTTAGTTTCAATATTACATTTTGCATGGAAATCAACAACAGCTCATCGCTACGAGCATATGCATATATGGTTCCATAGTGCCACAAATTATGCATGTGTACCTTGAGGTAATATTTTCATATTAACAATGATAGAATTGAGTAACTCGAGACCATTTTAGTATTTTGAGATTTTATGGACAACGACAGAAGTAGGCAATTAGATTTAGGAATTAGTTAGGTCACTTTTAATATTAGTAGAGGCGGTTAATTTAGATGCAAATTTATGATTCACTTTATATCATTTCTTCATAATGGCGTGTGTAACATAGATGACGATTAGGGTGTCACTTTAGGTTATTTTATATAACGCCAATGGTGGATAATTTAGATTAATATTTAGGAGAGTACTTTAAACTATCTTTATAATAGCAAAGGTGAGTATATATTTTTCTTTAGAAAACAGAACAAATCCAATGGCTGTTATTGCTAAGGATGGTTACAGTCTGCCAAATAGATATATCCAGATGTTCCCTTATTTTTGTGAATGTTTCTAAAACTTATTTATTTTTAACATTGTTCCTGAGAATTAATGTTGAGCTTCCATCGAGGCTTTTAATTAGTAATAATAAGATAATATTACAAACTATGGAAAGAGTATTAAAATTCCAATTCTTCCTGAGATTTTTTTTTCACGCACCACCCATTTTTTCTTCTTTTTTCCATCACGATTCTCGCTCTCCCGTGTCGACACCCTATTCCGCCCCCCCCCCTCGCATGGCTCCATCGACGAAGCACCTACCCTCATGA
>JALGXP010000021.1:741286-782220 GCA_023333625.1 Bothriochloa decipiens | reverse complement strand
CTTGCTTGCCATAGGAGCTGAGATTGTCACCCTAACACGGTCATATCCCTCCATAACCCCCTCCACAGCCCTCCTAACCCTCCCTCCCCACCAACTTGTTCCATTAGCGTCCTAGCCAACTAGTCGTTCTATCCGTCACCATGGTAAGGCTATATATTTTCCTCTCCTACACTCTCTCTAAGTCTAGTGGTCTCCAAAGAATCCTGGTCTGGCCCAACCCAACCGCGAAACTGAACCTTCACACCCTCTAGACCCTCTAGCTAGAGTCAGAGAAGAAATAAATAGTGGAGTAGAAGATGGTCACCCATCACATCTTGTTCACAACAAAATAGGTGGCCCAACACTCATTTTTCAAACATGACCTTTTTTTCCTGTAATTTTGAAAACACTATTTCTTGTGTCCTTGAAAATTATGTATCCCTTGCATTGATGACTTAAAATTGCAGTCCATATCGGTTAATATTCCAAAAGAAAAGAAGTTAAAAAGAAGACGAAAATATAATAAGATCATAAGATAACAACTTAAGGGTGACAACACACGCACCTGCTGCAGTCGTTCTTGCGACCCCCGGCCCCTTTATTTGTTAATTTCTTTGGTGCCTAATCAGAGTCGCTGCTGCAGCTGGCTGGCCTGGCCTTTGTGTATAGTATGTACCTGCATATATATTATATATATACATATGCAAATGCAATGCAAGCATGCTAGCTAGGTCCTGGTGTGTCTTGTATATATAGAAAAAAATCTCGGTGGTGCTTGGTACGGTGTAGCAGCTGGCCGGTAAGCTGGAAATGGAATAATACGTTACGTGATTGCATGCACCACCTTGCATTGCAAGCTTTAGCTTGTTGTCCCCCATAGATCGAATAAGTCCTTTTCTGCCTCTGCATGCAAGAGAAGGAGAAATAAAGGCGGCAAGTGCTACAAGGACCGTACCACACCCGGGCCCCGCACATAATGCCGTACACGTAACACACAAGATGCTAGCTACAGCTATAGGTGAAGACGGCGCATAATCTACTCGATCTATCCGGTGCTTTCAAATTGCATTGCAAGGAGAGCAAGCTAGGCACGCAGGGGACGATCGAACATACGCGTGCATATGCATCAAAGTGGCGATCACATACGCCATGCATATATTCGCGTGCGTGCAGGTCCGATCCTTTAATTGTTGCGCAAGCAGTATATATACTCCCTCCATTCCAAATTATAAGTCATTCTAAAAATCTTGAAGACTCAAAATATCTTAAATTTGACCAAATTTATATGATAAGATAATAATATTTATAATATCAAATAAGTATCATTATATTCTTCATCAATTATATTTTCATAGTATAAATATTTGATGTCATAAATCTTTAATATTCTCTCTATAATTTTGGTCAAACTTAGGATGCTTTGACTTTCCAAGATTATTGAAATGACTTATAATTTGAAACGAAGGGAGTATATTTGTTCTTATTCACTGTGGCTAGCTAGCGATAGGACGAAATGGCCTATCTATGACTATGACATACAATATATAGGACGCTTGGAACATGGAGCAATCTAAGTATAAATTGTCATTGGCCAGGTTCGACAAAAACTCATGAGTCATGGCACTAACTTATATATAACTTATAATAATCTAGCACTGTAATAACATAGATAAAAAAAATTAATGCTAGTGACTTATCGCAAAAACACTAGTTAAGTTTCAAAGTATGAAAAATATCTTGATGCCTCCAAAAATTCAGAAAAAAATCCTAGAGATATATTGGGATACAAGAAGCCCAAATACAATATTTGAAGCTTGTCAAAATATCTCTCAAAGCTTCCAACAATTGGATTTAGCTCTAGAAGAATGGGAAAACTTTCAAGAAAAATTTAGAAATTTCATGGAACATCGTAACAAACGTCTAAACACAATGCAATGGGCATGAATGAAATTAGTAGAACATAACCGTGTGTTGCAATTAGGGTTGAAAAGATAAATACCGGAGGGGACCAGTAGGACCGAAAATTCTGAGAATTAGCAAAATTTTATCAAAATTTTCAAACTATTTGAAATTTTTTATAATTTTTTTCAAAAACTGAACGAAATGGAGCCGAAACTACCAATATGTATATTTGCTGGAGGTCATCAATAGGACCAAAAACCTGAACCCTTTGCATCTCATGTTTTTGTGGTGGAAAATTTTCAAATTGTATTTAGACATCGATCAGAATGCTTTGAAAAGTTTCTAGATATTTTTCTATTTTTATAGAGCTCAATCCAATTTTTGGAAGATTTAAAAGATAGTTTTAGGAACTCCAAAAAATTTATTTGGGTGACTCTTGTCCTAATATAGTTGTAATACTTTCTTGAATTCTTTGGAGGCTCAAAGATATTTCCCGTGGTTTAAAAGCCTTATCTAGTGTTTATTGGAATTGTTTTGTTGAACTATAAAAAGATGACGTGGATCAACATTACCTTTAAATGTTGTAGGGGAAAGTAATTTTTCTAGTTTTAAATGTTAGAGTAAGATGTCTGGTATTTTAGTTGACGAGGTTCTTTAGACTTTTGGCGACAAGTTAAAGGGGTCAAATAGACTTTATCTATCAGATATACAAAGATATACAGGACATGTATCGGGAAATTATGAAACAAGTGCCTCATCAAGGCATTTCAGAACTAAACACTTTGCTGCCAATCCTATCCTATCACATCAATCCCACAAGCCTCTTATCCATTCCCGTTTGATCGTGGTGGGGGAGTAAGTCAAAATAAAAAAAAACTCACATTAGGCTTAGGGATAATCAGGCTCGAACTGATGACTTCCACCACGTCAAGGTGACACTTGCTTTCTACATTCTTCGCTTTTGTCAATTTTCATCCCCAGCCCGTTACGTTGCTGCTGCCGAGGCTCCTGCTCCGCTCCGTCTTCCTTCTCCCGTCTCCGCTCTCGCAATCGCCGGCGTTCCTCAACCCTAGCTTCCTCGCCGCTACGGGCCCACGGAAGCTTCCTCCTCCTCCGAGATCCGAACGGCTCACTGTTCCCGCCTCATTGCCCGCACCCAGATCCGAAGGTGCTCCTTCCCTGCTGCGGCGGCGATCTGCCAACGCCGCACCGGTGCCGCCACTACTTGCTGGTGGCGATCCGCTGCTCGGAGCGCCTCTCCACACCATGCCCAGGCATTAGTAGTACATGGAGAATTTCAGTCTCCAACAAGACAATGCCGTAGCGGCTTCCGGCGGCCCGGTTCTCGTTCGCTCGGCGGCGCAGCTTCCGGCAGCCACTCCCCCGTGGCGGTGGCTGCCGGCGGCGGTATGCGCCGGCGTGAGGTGCGGGGTGCGCGGCACTTGATCCTCGCACCTTCTCTCCGACGTGCTGGGCGGCGACGGGCTTCTTCAAGTGCTGCTGATGGAAATGATGGTGATGACGACGAGGACAAACAACGTAAGGAGGGTCGTGAAGCTCTGTCGCGCGTGGTGGAGCTGGTGGTGGCGGTGTCCCACCCACCGAAGCCAACCCACGGCGTGCAGCCGGAAGGAGTGCTTCGAGCGGTGCAGTTGGAGGAAGACGCCGTGCCGGAGGACTTTGAAGATGCTGTGGTGGGGCAGGACACACCACAAGTCGTGGATTCAGGTGAAGCACTGGTGGAACTCAGCACGCCGGCGGTGCATCCCGTACCGATCATGTCCAAATTCTGGGCATCTCCGGGGAACGACGAAATATCCGACGACGACGGCGGTCTGCCATCTAAACCAGAGTTCATCCAGGAGGCCTTTGAAGCGGGATACTCGATGGAGGACCTAGCTATGGCTGACACTACCGGATTCGGGTTCTTTGCCGAGTGTCCGAGACACTCGGCAAAGGCCGAATAACACTCGGCAAAGGCTTTGCCGAGTGCGGTTCTCGGCAAAGCCCACCCGGTAAAGAAAGTGTCGGCAAAGGAGTCTTTGCCGAGTGCCACCTGGCAAGCACTCGGCAAAGGCTTTGCCGAGTGTCCTAGACACTCGGCAAAGGCGCGAAATAAAAAATCCGAAAAAACCCCGAAAATAATAGAAAAAAATTATTTAAAGTCGCAAGTCGCGGCATTTTTCGCGCGAAAATCGCGCGCTTCACGTCTGGTGGGATTCGAACTCGTGACCTCTCTTTCGCGTGTCTTCTGCCTTAACCACTGCACTACTCTGTCACATGTGTCTATAACTAGTTTCATTTCCTCATATTCTATACTAAACCAAGAGTAATTAGCTTGTTTAAGGGCCTAAATGAATTCAAATCCAAAAGTGGTCAACTATAATATTTCATAACTTTTCGAGATCTACACTTTTTATTTAGGAAGTTTTTTCATTCGAGGTCTTTTACGAAATTTGAATTTCAAATTTAAGATATTCACATATGGCTTTAGCATGGTAAGATGAACTCAAATGAAAAAGTTATCAACTACAAAGTTTCATAACTTTTCGAGATCTACAAACTTTGTTTTGGGTATTTTTTCATCCGAGGTCGTTTACGAAATTTGAATTTTGAATTTTGAAATTCACGCGTAGGTTTAGCATGGCAAGATGAACTCAAATGAAAAAAAAACTAAACTATAACATTTCATAACTTATTAAGATCTATAAACATTATTTTGCTTGTTTGATCATTTGTTCATCCGATGTGGTGGTTCTAACATAGTTCACAATTCTTATGAAACTATTAGTGAGATGTAGGTTTTATAAACAACATTACTATCGATTTATGAAATGAAAAAATGACCAATATAAACTTTGTAGATCCTAAAAAGTTATACAACTTTGTAGTAGAAAATTTTTTCATTTGAGTTCATTTAGTGCCTCGAAAATATAATATTGAAAATATCTTTGCCGAGTGCCGGTGACGTGGCACTCGGCAAAGAGCTCTTTGCCGAGTGCCGGTGACGTGGCACTCGGCAAAGATTCCCTCTTTGCCGAGTGTCGCTGACGTGGCACTTGGCAAAGAGCTCTTTGCCGAGTGCCGGTGACATGGCACTCGGCAAAGAGCTCTTTGCCGAGTGCGAAGTCTGATACTCGGCAAAGATTTTCTTTGCCGAGTGCCCGAGATTTAGCACTCGGCAAAGAATATTACACTCGGCAAAGTCGCGATTTCCGGTAGTGCGAGGCGGCCTTAGCTTCAGGTAAGACCTCCAACTCAGTTGAGAAGCGATTCTCCATGGCTCTAATCTCTGATTTAGTCCGGAAGAAATTGGTTGTCAAGCCATGGCAAGGGCCGTTGCCCCCTCCCAGGATTTCCCCTCCTCGGACCCTTGGAGATTGTGTTGTCAAGGAGACTTACCAAAGGCGTTCCAAATCATTAACGCCGGTCCGGCTAAGAAATGCGCTGGCTTCATCTCCGGCGAAGTCGCCGGCGAGGTCACGTATGGCCATGGAGAGTTCTCAGTTCAAAAAGTTTCAAAAATTTGAATCACGAGTCTCGGCTCCTCCTTTTCCTCCGTTGAAAGGACGACAGCTTCCGGTTGAAACAACCGAGTGCATGCCGGACCTGGGGACGAGAAGAACGGATCGAGACGCGCCTGTGATGCCAAGAAAAATTCAACTTGGGCCGGGACGTTGGTTTAGGCCCACGCCTGGGTTGTGCGCTTTGTTTGCCAGAACAGGGACGTACTCATCCAATCGGTCCACGAAAAACCCTACTCGCGCCGCTACTCGTTCTCGTTCGATACGACATTCCAAGCCGCCGGCGTCGCAGCATCCGCATAGGTGGACTCGCTCTTTCACGGAGGTCGTTCACACGGGTGCGGCAATGGCGGCTCCCGGAGGTGGACGCCAGCCCTTCCAGCCAGGCTTCAACCCCGGTTTCAACCCGGGGTTTGGAGGAAGAGATGGTGGGCGTGGCCGAAACAATTCGCGGGGACGAGGGAGAGGAAACCGAAGCATGGATGGATCGAATCATGGTCTTGGAGACCGTCATGGTAGACTGGAACGCGGTCGCCATGGTGATGGCGGAGGACGCATCCGGAACCGGTGTCGTGATCCAGCCTGGCCTGGGTTCGGCAACGATGGAACCAGGTTTGGCACGGCGTTCGGTCATGGAGGTGGCGGTGTGCGGACTGCCGTCCCTGTCTTCGGGCAATTCAACGGCACCGGCTTTGGAGCCTCTCAGGCCGCCGGGTTTGATTTCGGCTCAGCCAGCAGCCACAGCTTTGGCGCTGGTGCCGGGTTTGGAGCACAGGCAGAGCCGACGTTCGGCGTCGCCCATGTTGTTGGCGGCAACCCGTCCGTGGCGACAGCCGGAGATGGCGCGGCCGGAGCGCAGGCGGGTGTCGGAGGGGGCGTGCCAGACCGGTTTGGCTCTGCTGGCATGCAGGCTGGCGGGCTGGTTGCTGGCCAGCAGGTTGGCGGTCTGTTCGTCGGGCAGCAGCAGGCCACTGGCATGCAGGCTAGTGGTCCGGTTGCTGGCCAGCAGGCTGGTGGCCTGTTCGCTGGTCCGCAGGCCGGTGCTACCGATGGGTCTCAGGCCGGCGGCTCGGTCGCTGGGCAGCGGGCAGAAGGTGGACATGGTGCCGAAGGGAAGCTGACTGGCGCTGCTTGCCAGCAATTCGACGGTGGTCAACAGCAGCAGTTCTCCAGCGCTGGCACGCAGGCGGGCCATCAGATGGCGTTCGACGTCGCTGTGGGAGGCTCGACGGGCCAGCAGGCCGGCTTTGGTGTTGCTGGTTTTGCTAACCAGCAGGCCGGCGGCCCATTAGCTGGTCAGGTCGGCGGTCCACAAGCTGGTGGTGGTGCAAGCGCATTTGGTGTCGGCCAGCAACATCTGTTGGCTGGTGCTGATGGTCAGCAGTTCGGCGCTGGCATCCATAACTGCAACACTCAAGAACTCTGAAAAACTTCCACTGATGACAAACTCAAAAACTGAGATTCCAGAGTCTTCGGTTCATGGAAAAAAAAGGAAAGGGTAAACCATAATGTTATCGCTGTCATACAAAAGGTCACACTATATCCGAGTGCATTAGTTGTGATATCTGTTACGGTGATCATGTTACAAAAATTTGCCCAAATTTGAAATATTTGCACAATTCTGCTACCCCATGTGGTTATGCTATTGAAGGATTGGCTTTTACTTTATCCCAATGCCTGATATCTCTAAGCAAATTCCTGAGGAGAAAACTGCCTTGGTCTGTGTTTTAGAGGGTTCTCTTACTGCTGAGCAATTACCAGTGAACTCGAGAAACTTCTACCTGGCAATAAATGAAAAATTGAGGAGATGGGCTCTAATATCTTTATCACTGATTTCCCATCAACTGACCTCCTAGAATACTCAATAAATTGGGGTGATATGGACACAAAAACCGTGCGAGGAAAAATTCACTTTGAAAAACTCAAGGATAATGAAGTATATAAATATGATATTGACAAAGTGTGGGTGCAGTTTCGTAGCTTACCGAAATAACTTAGGTAATTCCCAGTCATTTGGGCTATTGGCTCAACTTTGGGAGTTCCTAAGGCGGTTGACATGAAATTCACAAAAAAGTTTAGAAGGTGCAGAATGAGAGTAGGAGTGCTTGTTCCTGAACTCATCCCAAATGTGATGGATGTGGTCATTGGGGACCAGGTTATTGAGCTACAATTCCGTGTAGAGAATGAGTGGGCTAATGGTGTGCCACAGGTTATTGACATGGACACCAAAATAGAAGACAAGAAACCTGGGAAGGAAAAACCTGCTGAAGACAAAGAAGCTGAGAAGATGGATGAGGATACAAAAAAAGTTGAAAATCCATCAGTTAATAATGGGACAGAACAGCCTAGTGCCGCAGGGTCAGCAGGTTCGCAGCAGAAGGGTGACACTGGTCATAAAATTACAAATAAACCAGTGATTGTACTCTCGCCCGCTGGGGAGTTACCAGATGGTTCTACTCAGTGGAAGATGACCTCCATACCAAATCAGGCTAATAGTGCTATCCCCACCAAGACTCAGAATCTCAATGTAGAGATAGTGTCACCAGTGAGGTCTAGTAAGAGATCGGCAGTAACTGCAGACCAGGATTCTCTGGAGAAAGCAGAAAAGCTGAAAGCCCGGAAGAACTTGGAGCAGCCTTCTAGCAAAGGTAATGAGTCTAAAATTTTATCTTTTAATACTCTTGATGATTTGTTTTTTTAGCTGCTTCCAGCAATCTTGGTGTTTCTCTAGAAAATAATGAGCATGAAATTTCTTTGTCAACTAATAGTTTAAGAGACCTAGAAAACCAAAGGCTCCAGGAAGCCGAAATTCGAGAAAGTAATCAAATAAACAAAAATTTTGATGATACTGCCTCAGTTAATTCAATAGAAGACAGTTTGGATTTAGACGCATTAAACTTTATTTGTTCAGAAACCTCAGAAGGCCTAGGTGATGGGGCCGGGCTGCAACCCTTTGTGTGTACAATCCCCTGTATCACGTTGTTCTAAGGCCAGTTTTAAGAAGAGAGGTAATAAATAATTCTCAATGAAAGGAATTTTTTAGAATCGGATACTAAGAAATATAGATTCCTGTCAGATCCTACAAAGGAGAAAAGCTTAGATTTTATTGCGTTATCGGAAACTGGCAGAGCTAGCTTTCAGCAATCCACTTTAAACAATATCTGTGCAGGCAGGAATTTTTTGTGGCATTGCATGGCTCCCCGTGGTCGATCGGGTGGTATGCTTCTAGGAATTAATTCTGTGATTTTAGACATTGGTGAAATAGAGGAAGGTGATTTCCTTATTCGTTTTAAACTGAGACATAAGCAAGATGATTTTAAATTTAATCTTATCTCAATTTATGGCCCGGCGCAAGATGATCGCAAGTTGGACTTTTTGTCAGAAGTCGTACGGATATGTTCGAAAGATACTTTACCTATAATTATAGGTGGTGATTTCAACATTATTCGTAGCCCAGATGAGAAAAATAATAATTATTATAATGATAGATGGAATTTTCTTTTTAATGCGATAATTGATACTTTGAATCCAAGAGAGATTGAAATGCTAGGTACAAAGTTTACCAGGGCTAATCACTTACGCAATCAAACTTTTAAAAAATTAGATAGAGTCCTGATGTGTACTGAATTCAAACTTAAATATATGCATACCACTATACATGCTCTGTCCAGAGGAATTTCTGACCACACTCCGTTACTTTTTAACACAATAACCCTTCATCATCTTACGAACCTCAATTCAAGTTTGAATTGGGTTGGATGCTGAGGGAGGGTTTTTGTGAGATGGTACAAGAGGTTTGGCAGAGTGTCATCGTGGAGGGCACTCCTATAGAGAGGTGGCAAGCTAAAATCAGAAGGCTGCGTCAATACCTCTGTGGATGGGCAAAAAATGTTAGTGGTGTATACAAGAAAGAAAAAAAAAGGCTTCTGGATAAATTAGATGAGTTGGATAAAAAGACAGAGATACCCTTACTACAGGAAAATGAAATAAATTTAAAGCATGTTTTGAATGAGAGGTTAGCTGAATTACTGAGAGAGGAGGAGATTAAATGATACCAAAGGGCTAAAGCGAAATATTCGCTTGAGGGAGATGCGAATACAAAGTATTATCACCTTTTGGCCAACGGTAGACATAGAAAAACCCGTATCTTTCAGTTGGAAGATGGGACTGCAGTGATCACTGGGGATGCTCAGCTTAAAAAGCATATCACCAGTTATTACAAAAATCTATTTGGCCCTCCAGTGACTTGGCATATCTCCCTTAATGAACTCCAAACTGAGGATATTCCTCAGGTTTCAGACTTGGAAAATGAACTTTTAACAGATGAATTTTCCAAAAAGGAAGTAAGGGAGCAATATTCCAGATGGAACATAACAAGACACCGGGTCCGGATGGATTCCCACTAGAGTTTTATCAGGTGTTCTGGAGTTTGATAAAAGAAGACCTGATGGCTCTTTTTAAGGAATTTCATCAGGACAATTTGCCTTTACACAGCCTAAATTTTGGAACCATAATTTTGTTACCCAAAAAAGGTGATGCAAAAGGGATTCAACAATATAGGCCAATTTGTTTGTTGAATGTATCCTTCAAAATTTTCACTAAAGTAGCAACAAATAGACTAACCTCTGTGGCCCAAAAAATAATTAGACCCAGCCAAACAGCTTTTTTACTAGGAAGAAATATCATCGAAGGGGCGATAATCCTCCATGATACAATACATGAGTTACATAAGAAAAAACAGGATGGCATCATTTTTAAAGTTGATTTCGAAAAAGCGTATGATAAAGTGAAATGGAGTTTCCTCCAACAAACCCTAAGGATGAAGGGATTTTCACAGAAATGGTGCTCCTAGGTTGAATAGTTTACACAAAGGAGTAACGTAAATATTAAAGTAAATGACCAATTAGGGACCTACTTCCAAACAAAAAAAGGGTTATGACAAGGTGACCCAATGTCCCCAATATTATTTAATATTATGGCGGACATGTTGGCTATACTAATTGCTAGAGCAAAGGAAGCAGGACAAGTAGAAGGGGTGTCGGGCCCCTACTTTAGGGTCCACTGTGCATCATGTATCAGTCCCTGGATCAGTAGCTGATACGCACAGATTGAACAAGATTGATATCAAAAACCATACTTTTATTAATAATAGGGAAAACATGTTACAAAGTTCATATTTACATATGGCTCGACTATTGGCCTTATAGCTGACATCAGAGTTCTAATACAACGGTCCTATATCGATGTGGCTCCATTCCTACAGGCAACTTCGAGTGCGGACGTAAACCTTAAAGACTCATTCCTACATCCTAGTCATGATGATCCTATCCTCGCTCCCTGGCGCAGTCATACGACTTCGTCTTTAGGTAGTTTCCTGATGTCCTTTCCTTGCGTAGGCCTTGATAGCTTATGCCTCGGATATACTCCTGCAGCTTCATTCCTAAAAAAAACACATAAAGTAGTGGGTATTGAGTACATAAAGTACTCAGCAAACCCTAACCTTAGGGTAAAGGCGATGTGGATAGTGGAGGTTATATGTGGAAGTGGTTTTATGGTGATGGGGTTGTATATGGAGTAGTAAGAGTTTTATAAAATGGAGGTTTGGGCCCTGGGAAAGCATTAACCCTCCTCGCCAGTTCCTGAAGTTTATAGTTCATAATTTACCAGAATTAATAACTTGCAACTTACCAAATTATCATAGTTTCTTACGTAAAAGAGTCTATTCATTTGAGACCTCATCCCAGCGATTGCCCATTCCAAGAACGTGGCTATTCGAATAGATTCAATACACTTTCCAGAGGTTGTACACATTTTTCCACAAGATAGGCACAGTCCGACACCATCGTCATGGCTTAGACAAGCCTAACAAGATCTCGTACCCGATAGGGCGCTACCTTAGGTATCCATACAACACCACTACGGCCTACTCAGGGGGTCGGACCCACATTGCATTAGGATGATCACACAACATCCAAAATATCTAGTGGTTGGATGATCACACAGCATCCAGTTTCCATAATTCAAATGATCAGACGTCATAAAAGCGTGCTCGCACACGGCACAACAATAATTTTTACATGAAAGATCACATAGCATCCATGCCGACCAGACCACGAAAGATCACACAGCGACCGTGTCCTCTCCTGATAGTCCGTTGCCACGCTGGCCTCCTAGTGGTAGTTATATTTCTACCTAACGGGGTGTGAGACCAAGTCTACCCATATAGACATGTGGCTGTACGAAATTCTGGCTAGGCGAGATGGCAAATGAACCGGTCCTTATATGACCGAAGCTAGTATCTCCCAACAAGAACCCTCACTAGGCGATCTTGCTCAAAAAGGATAGTCCACCCCACGTGAAATATCCCCACTCGCTCCCGTCGAAAATAGGTTTTATTTTACCAGTTCCATTATCATCACGGTTCATGTTCTTAGGTTATCCGTATCATATCACAATATTCATCATATATCTCAATATTCATTATATATCACAATACTCATCATATGTCATATAGGCTCATCACAATTCTCATAATAATATGGATAACATCATTTATGATTAATTTAATTAAATAATTTGTTATTAATAAAAGACAGGGAATATGGTAGTGGTGGAGTGATAGGTTTTTATGGTGGAGGCTAGCAAATTGTGGTGGTAGAGGAAGTAGTCAAGGAATGGTAAATATATGTGGAGGGAAAGGATAGCTGGGAGTTAGGACTTGCCTCCTTTCACTGACGAGTATATCCGAATTTCATGACTTCGATTCTTGTGCTTCTTGCTCCTTTGTCTTAGTGTAGCCGTGTTCTGGGATCCATCGGTTTCTCTCCACATTTTCTACCTTACGCTCATTTATGGTTTGGCAAACAAGGGGAAAACACCAAACAAGGTATACAAAGCAAGCATAATCAATCAAATAGGAAGACTATACTAAACGAATTGGCTCTACTCGATTGATAGGTTCATATTAGATTAACCATTATTATGTCAATTTGAAATAAGGGATGGATGAAGAGGTCTCATCCAACCGGATGTGGCTTCTATGGGTTAAGTTGGGGTGGTCCAGCCGTCCGGTGGAAAATCAGACCACATTATTAGGTCTCACTATCATGTGAACCTGAAAGAGATAGCCTGACCAAGTCATAACACGTGATCTGACTGACTCCCACAGAGTCACATATTAGTGTGGCAGAGTTAGCGATATATACACACATGCATATGTATATGCCTATAAGTGGTTTGGATGAATAGGTTAGCCATGAATAACTACCGGCATGTATATTTATATATTTATATTCTACCGTGTATAGTGCAAACACATTATTCTATATGTGTGTATTTATCTAGGTATTTATATATGGAACATGATATGCACGCATGCATGAGTATACGAGATATCATGCACACGTATGTATTAAAGTATATTATTGTATACATGCGTATATACAAGAGTATCTGTGTACAGTTTAGTGCTAATAATTTATAGACAACAAACAACTAGAATTTTAAATAGGCACCAAAATTAGAAAAGAGGATACGAATATGTAGAGTTTTATTTTAGAAGATTATTGGCGAGAGGATTACGTCATTCGAATTTGGATTGGTGGAGATATAGATTATACAAGGTTTAATAGGGAAAAGGTATGTGGGACATTCTTTGGAAAATATTTCTGGAATTTTAGATGCTAGAGGTGGCGTGGACGAGGTCCGGGTAGGTTATAAGGTGGCTCTAGTATTAATAGAAATTTTCTGAGATCTTTTTGAGTAGGAAAGGACTTATTTTAATTCTCCGTGTACGTTTCCCTTGTGCAGCTAGCAATTATCTTGCGGCTCGGGGACTGACATGTGGCCAGGATTGGTGGGGCTCGGCCTGCTGTAGCGTGCTGCGAGCCGGATGCACGCACTGTGCTGCGGACCGCTTGCTCTCTCTCTCTCTGGTCCACGTGATCCGCGTCCACGGATAGGAGCAGGAGAGGGGTTGGACCACCGCACTGCCGTGCGGGCCCGTCGGGGTGACGTGTTGCCTGCCCATTCGTGGCTTAGCCCGAGTTGCGGACGCATCCGTCGGCGGTCCTCATCCCTTTCGCCGTTCCGTCCGAGAGAGAAAGGAAAAGAGAAAGGAGAGCAGGGCGGCGACGAAGATGGGGAGACATTGGGCGGCGCCGCGGACGGCTTCGGCTCCGGCGATGGAGGACCGGCTGCAGTGGCTCGTGGCTCTGGCGTGGCGGGACACGAGGTGCGTGCCTCGGCTGCAGCTGTTCCGGCGGTGTTCGACTACGGCGTCGTGGAGCAGAGGCTCGGTCCCGGCGGGGCGAGGCTTCGGCGCGGCGGCTGGAGTAGCCTATCTCCGGCGGTGACTTTAGCATTAGCGGTTGAGCTCCGGCGTGGTGGCGTTCGCGGCACTGAGGCGCTGGGCCTCGGCGCAGTCCGTGGCGTTCTAGTCGCGCGGCGGTGCCTGGCTCCGGCCGCACTCGACTCCGGAGTGCGCGTCGGCTAGCGCTGCGGCGGCTCGCGTCGTCTTTGCAGCTTCGGCGCGAAGGGCTTTGGCAGCGATCCAGGCTTCGTCAGGCATATCCATCTCACACTCGAGCTTGGCCGCCTTCGTGGCGAGGCCGGCGAGCTCGTCACCCTTTTATAGCCGGAGCAAGGCGGTGCTTGAGCTCGGTACAGTAAGGCGGTTGCAGTGGAGATATTCTCCGACCATGGAGATTTTTACCGGGGCAGCAGTGTCTTCGTGGCTCTCGCGCCGTGCTTGAGCTGGCACCTGGCGAACTCGATGGGACACGGCGTCATGTAATTGACGAGAGAGTTTCTGCATTTCTGCTGCGCTAGCGTGCTTCACGTTCTCGGATGCGGTGGCAGTGGAAAAATCTTCCGGCCAAGAAGATTTTTGCTGGCATCCATGGCAGGGCTGCAGTGCCCACGGGGTGCATCGGAGAGCTCGCGTGTATGAGCGGTCAACGGGAACCCGGGGCGGTGGCAGGAAGACGACGCAGCGTCGTCCAGTGTCCAGCCCACCGTACGGCGGTGCTCGTGCGCTAGATATTTTCTGGCCGGGAATGTTTTGCGGCAAGGATGGCAGTCGCAGCAGTGACTCGTCTATCAGGCAGGACGTGCGGCACGTTTGAGCTGTCAACGGGCTTGCGGGCGGGAGACGACACGGAGAACCGGGGAAGACGACGTGAGAGCGTGCTGGTCTGATTCGTCCGTACGGCAAGGAGAGCAGTAGAGGGCCAAGAAAATATCTGGGTCCAGAAGCTTTCCCTTTGCATATTTATTTATATAATAATTATATTGTACTTTCCCAGAAAATAACTCGAGTACTTTCCAAAAAATAACTAGAGTTATTTGAATATAATACAGATTTGAATTTCGAGGAATTTGAAAGGTAAAGGGGGTTAGGGAATTCCAAGGGAAGATTAAGGGGAGTTAAGGAAGGATGGCCAAGGAATTTATTTGAGGAGAAAATAAGTCAAGGAAAATATTTGCTGCCAAATAAATTCCAGAGAAGCAACATACAAACATACCAAACATTCAATCAATCGTTTCAAGCATGCACTCAATTCAAAGTAAAGCAATTTTCTAGTCCTAGAAAATATCTCTAGTGTACAATTGCATCCTACGAGACACAAAATGTATATGATGGATTTTTAATGCAAAGTTTTAGAAGTACGTTTCAAAATGGTTTTGCGAACAATAAATAGTCAAGGTTTTAATTTGTTGTAAATTTTAAAAGCTTAAATTTTTAGTGGATTTTAACATGATGCAAAACATAAGGTGTTACAAGGGGTTATTCCTCATCTTATCCAAGATGGGTTGTCTATCCTACAGTATGCTGATGACACTGTGATTTTTTTGAGTCATGATGTTCAGAAGGTGGTAAATATGAAACTTTTACTCACCACTTTTGAGCAATTATCGGTGCTTAAAATAAATTATCAAAAAAGTGAAATCTTTTGCTTTGGTAAAGCTAAAGAGCAAGAGGTGTTTTATACGCAGCTGTTCGGGTGTGATGTCGAAAAATTCCCCTTTCATTACCTGGGGTTACCCGTGAACACAAGAAAATTAATCAATCGAGATTGGAAAGTTATAAATGA
This sequence comes from Bothriochloa decipiens, assembly GCA_023333625.1. Taxonomy (NCBI): domain Eukaryota; kingdom Viridiplantae; phylum Streptophyta; class Magnoliopsida; order Poales; family Poaceae; genus Bothriochloa; species Bothriochloa decipiens. The sequence goes on along the minus strand of JALGXP010000021.1, from coordinate 766,721 downwards.
TAGAATTGAAAAGAGACTTAGTGGGTGGAAAGGGAAGTTGCTATCGATGGGTGGTCGATTAGTTTTAATAAACTCGGTGTTTTCAAGTTTACTGATGTTTATGATGTCCTTTTTCGAAATCCCTAGAGGAGGCTTAGAAAAAATTGACTGTTTTCGATCTCGGTTTTATTGATAGAACGACCAACATAAGCGTAAATATAGACCGGTAAAGTGAAAAATAATGTGTCAACCTAAAATTCAAGGTGGTCTAGGAATACAAAATCTAGACATCCAAAACAAGTGCCTATTGAGCAAATGGTTATTTAAATTATTAAATAAAGATGGACTATGGCAACAACTCTTGAGGAATAAATATACTAAAGATAAGCCATTAGGATGTTGTAATAAAAAGGCAACAGATTCCCATTTTTAGAAAAGCTTGATGAAAGTGAAAGATGCCTTTTTTGGTTTTGGTTCTTTCAAGGTGAGAGACGGTTCACAGACTAGGTTCTGGGCTGATACCTGGTTGGGTGATCGACCACTTAAAGACATATTCCCTGCTCTATTTAACATTGTGAGAAGAAAACATGACTCTGTTGTGAAAGTACTTAGTTCCACCCCACTCAATATTTCATTCCGAAGGAATTTGGTGGGTAGAAATCTAAGGGATTGGCACAGAATTGTTTCTTCTCTACAAGACGTTAATCTGCAAGGAGAGAGAGATTCTTTTGCTTTGGCGTTACACCCCTCAGGAACTTTTTTAGTCAAGTCTATGTATGCTGCGCTAGTTAATAATGGCGTGAGAGTGTCTCAAGATATCTGGCAAATTAAAATTCCAACAAAAATAAAAAAATTATGGTACCTTAAGAGAGGTGTGACTTTAACAAAATATAATCTAGCCAGGAGAAACTGGTTTGGGGATACGAGATGTAGTTTTTGTTACTCGCCGAAAAATATTCAACATGTCTTTTTAGATTGTTTATATGCCAAATTCTTCTTGCGGACTGTACACATGTTATTTGGGTTGCCCCCTCCAACTAGCATAGATGACTTTTCAATATTTGGTCCAAGACGGGAAACAAAAAACAAAATTCTTTGCTACTTACAGCGGCAGCAGCTCTTTGTTCGGCGGTTTGATTAACGAGAAATGAAGTGGTTTTTATAACTGCAGACTGAAATCCTTTTTACAGATTTTATTCAGGGGAACTCACTGGCTTCGTCAATAGGCAAGCCTGCAGCGGTATGATGATATTCGAGATCGGTTGCTCTTCGTTGGACAACATTTAAAAATGTCGGCCTTGCATTTTTTTAGTTTCAATAGATGGTTGTCAAAGAGGTTTATTGGTCCTACTGTGTCTTAAACCTTTTTCCTTTTCTTCGGAGTTTGCTGTGGACATGTCAATGCGTCTGTGTTTTGTGGTCCAAGGACCGTTTTTTATAGTAATAGGCCTAATTCTACCTCGATAGATAAAGCCGGATATTCTTATCCTTTATCTTAAAAAAACACTTTGTTCCACACACTGCTGAACACCATAAAAGATTACTGCACGGCTGCAGAATGGGCGCTAGACTATTTCAAACAAAAGAAGGTATATATATACAGCCAATTCCCCTTACATTGAAACATAGCAATATATACGACATTCTAACACGATGCACAACTCAAACCACAGGAAACGTACAGGTCTATCAAACTACAGACAAGGTATGATTAATTTGCTTCCAACACTCTGTTACAACAAATAAGACAAACCACCTACAGTTTTAGATCAAATATTTATTAACTCAATATGTTGTTTCTGACGTCAGGTAGTACCAGTGGACACACTATCAGATTCAATAGTCTGTACGGATAAGATTCCGACATCTTTGGTTGGAGAATGTGATGAACCACTCTGCTGAACCAAAATATATATATATATTACCTTATTTTGCAAGCAGCAAACAATCGATTTCGTTCACCTGCTGTCTGTAATATATAATACAAAAATATGTACCTTATCAATGACCACGCTGCATGTTCATCAATCTTGCCCCTGCGTATGCGCGCGGTCGCGCGCAACCACCACTAGTATAGACGACAATATAGACGATAATGAGCAAGCTTGTCTTCTCTTGGCACTACTGGTCTTTGACGATGAGCTTGGCCTTGGCGTCCCCTTCCTGGATCTGGTACATGTCGCCGAGGCCCATGTGCGCCATGAGGAACCAGACGAGCGTGATGAGCTCGCCGCCGCGGCTGAGCTGCCGGACGTGCATGCTCCCCCGGCACTTGGCCGCCGCGTACGTCAGCATCTCACCCCACACCTCCGCGATGACATCCCACATGAGCTCCTCGTCCAGCTCCCGAAGCGCCTTGGCCAGGATGACCCCGTCGAACAGCGCCGACTTGCTCCGGTCGCCCTTCACCACCGACGGCTTCTCCGACGTGTTCACGCTCAGCAGCGCCCTGCGCGTCTCGTCGTGGTCAGGGTTCCACGCCGCCATGGAGCCCAAGAACCGCCGCGCCTCCTCGCACGTGTCCCCGTAGCGGAGCAGACCGATGCCTGCCGTCGCCGCCACCATGTCCGGCTGCTTGACGAGCAGGTACAGCATGTACTCCGACAGGGTCTCGCCGATGGCCTGCATCTCCATGACGTCGTTGGCGCGGTAGCGGCACAGGTCTGTGGCGATGTGCCACATCAGCAGGGACTCGTCGAAATCACTCTGCACCACGCTGTCCAGGATCACCTTGAACTTCTCCTCAACGACCTCCGCCTTGATCTTGTCGACATCGTCGTTGTTCCCGAAGGCCTTCCTGATCTCCGTGGCATGGCGCAAGATGACACGCTTGCCACGACAGTTGCACGTCTCCATGATGTCCTCCTTCCCTTTCACCATCTCGGCCGCTGGCTTGAGGCTATCGAAGATGAACTTGAGCACAGGGGAGTCACCATCCGGCAGCTTGCGTAGTGGCACGCGGCGGATGAAGATGAAGTCGTCCACGATGTCGTCGACGTGCAGCTTCTCCGCGGCCTTGTGGAGCCACTGCCGTCCGGCTCTGCCGCCGAGGCAGTAGCCGATGAGGTTCAGCTGCGAGGTGTTCCCCGACCAGCGCCGCGTCTGCCACCGCTTGGTGACCCGCCGCAGCCACGCCAGCCAGCGCAGCAGCCGCGGCCACTGCGGCTCCTCCAGGTACACCTTGGCGCGGTTGGAGAAGAAGATCATGAGCAGCGCCGCCGCGTCGAGCGCCAGCCCGCCGAGCAGCAGCGCGTACGTGACGCCGACGTCGACGCGCCGGATCCGGTGCCCGGGCTTGTCGAGGAAGAAGAAGATGAGCAGCGCGGCGACGAGGCAGGCGGAGCAGACGGCGCGGAGGACCCAGCCGGCCCTGGTGTAGGTGACCAGCGCCTTGGTGTACACCATGTCGTAGATGAAGCTGAGCTCAACCTCGATCACCTCGAACGCCTCGCTAGCCTTCAAGTCATGGCGCCACAGGAAGAAAGCCTGGCTCAGTCGCCGCTCCTTGAAGCTGAGGATGGCGTTGACGAAGAGCCGCCGGAAGATGCGGAAGAACCCGTATGCCCAAGCCTCCACACTCTTGTTGCTAGCCGCAGTCTCCATGTAGTATTCGTGCGCCTCCTCGTCGGCCTCGCCATCGGCGGCGGCGATGGCGATCTGGACGGCTAGGCCGGCCTTCTCCCTGGAGTCGTACTCGTTCATGAGCTTGGCGTAGTTGGGCCCAGCTTCTGGGGGACCAAGGATCTTCTTGCGGAAGCCGTAGACGCTGCCGGAGTTGAGGCAGTAGATGCGCTCCGCATACTTGATGATGCCGACGACGAACATGAGGACGGTGGCGTGGATCATGGGGTTATTGCCCTGCTGCTGCAGGGAGCAGAGAAAGATGACGGCGGTGGCGAAGAGCTCGAAGAGGAGGCCGACGAGGTGGCGGAGCCACAGCTCGTTGTCCTCCAGGGAGTAGGCGGTTATGGTGTCCGGGCCTCCTAGGTGTAGCAGCAGGAACGGCGTCCAGAACGCCAATATCATCATGTTGGCTGCTGTAGTCATACCGTCGGCCTCGAGCGAGCGCGATACGTTGTAGAGGATGAGACCAAGGGCCAGGACGGCGACGGAATCGGCAAGGAGGTAGCAGGACCATAGGGTAAGGCGAGACCATATGGCGGAGGACCGCCGCCGCGTGGGGCCTAGGAAGGTGAGGAGGACCTGGAGGAGGAAGCTGAGCAGAACGGCCACCTGGATCTCCCAATTGTCGTCCTGCCGTCCCATCCCTACCGCCGGCCGCAGAGAGAGAGAGAGAGAGAGAGAGAGAGAGAGAGAGAGAGAGGCACAGTGCACGCTGACGCTGTGCTTGGTTAAAGGTTGGTGGTGATGCTGCTGTGTGTCAGTGTGTCTCTCTTCATCGTTAATTAGGCACTTATTAAGTGTGTGGGTTAGCATGCAGGAAATGGAATAATACATTACGTGTGTGTGTCGGTGATGCTAACTAGTTTTTGTTTAAAATAGTAATGCTAACTAGCTTGTTGGCGACACCGCTACTCCTAGCTTCAATGGAATAAGTCCTTTTCTGCCTCTTGCGAGAGACGGATCGAACAAAGGGCACTAAAGTTCATCAACAACCTTGCACTCGGATCCGAGAAACAGCACTAAAGTGCTTCAACAAGCTAGCTTGCACTGCAGGCAATATATCATTCTCCCACAGGCCGCGGATGAAGCCAAAATAAAATATCCTGGGCTCATCAGTCATCAAAATATCTCTAAAAACTTCCAACATTTGGATTTTAGCTAAGAAGAATGGGAAAAGTATTAAAAAATCTAGAAAAATCATGAAACATCAAATAAATATCTTAACAGATTTTGAAAACTTCCCACAATATAAAAGACGAGTTGCAGCTAGCATGAATGTCACTAATGTACATTCTTGTGTGTTATTACCACCCAATTAAGGCACTAACAGTAGCCAGGGATCCACGCTACCATGGGTGCGATGATGCCACCCGAGTAAATCCTTTGGTACCCAAGGAAGACACTCGGCACCCGAGTAAATATCCAAGACTCTTGAAGCTCTCATGTCCTGCTGTCGATAAACCTTGGAACCCGACAAAAAAGCCCACTACTACTACCAATGCTTAAAGTTGCAAGGGAATGGCCATATCCGAGGGCTAAGTTAACCATTAACTCGTCATTAAGTCCTATGGGGGCTACTGTCAGATATTTGAGCCATGAGTACCCACACTGGCACATTGTACGTATATTCGACTACATCCAACTATCAGGCTAGAAGTAACGGAGAAGGAAGCCCATGAAGACCAAGGTGGTCGATCAACTTGAAGATCACGAAATGCCGAGAATATCTATGGGGGGATGTATCTAGATGATAGTATACTGTGCATTCCTTGTAACAAACTAGGAAACGAATCTACACAGCCAATCTTCTCCATTATAACCCTAACCCCTACCTATATAAAGGAGAGTAGGGGCTCCGCGATCAGACGTCTACATCCACGCACCATCAACCCCATCGACTACGTAGCTAGGAACAACAGCCCCTATAACCGAGTATACGAATATAAGAAGAGTAGCAACACCAAGTGGACTAGGGTTTTACGCGCTACCACAACCTAAACCAGTATAAATCCTTGCGTCTCGTGCCCTACTATTTGATTACGCGATCTTGTTGCTAGGCATTGCTAGAGCTAAATCATCTGACACCCCCCCTTAGCGGAGCTTCATCCTCCCTATTGAGGCAGATCAGGCCCCAGTGGCCAGGACCGGCCGAGAGGAGCGACACAGGAGGGACGCCAAAGCTTGCTTTGCACGCAACTGGAGGTTCTAGATCTTGACCCAACTCCTGATCTGACACACACGCGTGATGGTGGTTGCCGTGGCGGGCAGCGCCAGCGTGTTGTCGATGTTTGTTACCGTGGGGTCAGCGCATTCGTTGTTGCGAGGGCCAAATCGTCTGCCATGGCCTTAGCTTAGCTGGTTCAGGCGAGACCGCAGGCTCGGCCACCTTAACGTCGGCATAGTGAGCCTAGATGCCACTCTTTAGTCTTGGGCCCGCACACACCCTGATGCTAGCCCTTGTCACTAGGTCCAGGGTGATGGAAACTTGTCGGACTTCTTGATGTCAGAGCTAGTAGTGGTGGGGTTGACCCTGAGCATAGAGTTCGAGACAGTGGCCTTGTTGACAATGATGTTGCTAGTCCCATGCGCGAATCAGGTTCATGAGTTGTTCGAGGTTATTTTGTGCCAAATAGGTCTTTTGGAACACAGCATCACAGGTGAAGCTCCTGAAAACCTACTGACATAGAAATATGGTGGGATGAAGCTAGTAATAGTAGCTTTTCCTAGCTTCAACTCGCACCTATCGGCCCAATATGTGTGGAAGTTGCTGGATTTGCCCTGTTGGAAGGATGCTGGCGTGGAGCCGCTAGGCCGGGGCAGACGAGCGCGACCACCAAGGCACGAGCGAGCAAGGCGGCCGAGCCAGGGTGGCCGCGCACGACCACCGGTGTGGGTGATCACGGGTGCCGAGGATGCGAGCAGTCGAGCGACCACTGGGGCGCGAGCCAGAGCGACCGCTGGGGCGCGAATGAGCACAATGGTCAGTGCGCGATCAGCCGAGCGAGGCCACTTGGGAACATGTGGGGCCAATCACTGGCCAGATAAAGAATGAAGGCGTTAGGAGAGATAAGGAAAAGAAGTGAGAGAAATAGGAGATGAGGATAATAAAAGATAAAGACATTATGGATCTACTCCTATCTACTATGAGAAGCCGTTTTTGCTAAATGGTTCACCGAACAGCATTACTGGTAGTGCTGCTCATAAAGCTGAAGCAAAAAGAAAAAAAAATGTTTCGCTGGTGAAGCTAAGTTACGCCAAATGGAGTCTTACACATTATACCTAGTAGATATATAATAAAAAAAGAATATATCTAGAAAAATTCAAAACGTCTTACAGTTTTGAAATGGATGAGTTTATATAAAAACAAAATTTCATTATGGTCTTAGCTGATGATAGTAGTGACAAACAACCGAATAATATAATCAGTGTGATAACAGTGAACCCTCTATGAAATCAGCAATGGTGGTAAAATGGAAGAAGGGAAGGGAACGCATATAGACGACAATATACAGACGACAATGGAAATGAGCGAGCTGAGCTTCCTACGTACGCTACTACTGGTCTTTGATGATGAGCTTGGCCTTGGCATCCCCTTCCTGGATGTGGTACATGTCGCCGAGGCCCATGTGCGCCATGAGGAACCAGACGAGGGTGATGAGCTCGCCGCCGCGGCTGAGCTGCCGGATGTGCATGCTCCCCCGGCACTTGCCCGCGGCATAGGTGAGCATCTCGCCCCACACCCCGGTGATGACCTCCCACATAAGCGCCTTGTCCAGCTCCTGGAGCGCCTTGGCTAGGATGACAGCGTCGAACAGCACCGACTTGCTCCGGTCGCCCTTCACCTCCGAAGGCTTCTGTGTGGTGTTGACGCGGAGCAGCATCCTCCGCGCGTCGTTGTGGTCGTGCTCTAGGTTCCACGCCGCCATGGAGTCGAAGAACCTCTGGGCCTCCGCGCGCGTGTCCCGGTAGCGGAGCAGCCCGATGCCCGCCGTCGCCTGCAGCATGTCCGGCTGCTTGATGAGAAGGTACAACATGTACTCTGACAGGGTCTTGCCGATGGCCTGCCTCTCCACGGTCTTTTTGGTTTGCGGTCCCATGGGCTTCACGAGCACGGTTTCTCTTGCGTCTCCCGCCGTCTCCTTGGCGCGGTAGCGGCACAGGTCGGTGGCGATGTGCCACAGCAGCAGGGACTCGTCGAAGTCCTTGCTATCCACGTTGTCCATGATGAGCCTGAACTGTTAGTTCATATTGAATATAGGATCGATCTAGCAGTGGGTCTAGGTGGGTTAGTTCATCGGTGTATAGTTGATAATCAAGAACCTAGTCACGTTCTACCGGATGCAAGAGAAACAGAAAGAGGAAGAGAGAGAGAGAGAGAGAGTAGGATGAGAGGGGTGAGATGCATACTGAATCCCTCGGTGGGTGGTGCGGTTGGTGGCGCGGTCGGAGTAGAGTTGGCCGGTGAAGCGGATCCCATCATGATCCTTGATGGAGGTAGCGCACAGGCAGCGACGGTCGGTGAAGAGAACGAAGACGACGACGTCCTTGGTGGCGGTGTGAACGTCAGGATGGCAATGCCGGCATCGGTGGTGCTTCCCGTCGCTGGCAGCGCCCTTCTTAGATCGGCTAGGGTTAGGATGTAGGTGGGGAGCTGGCGGCTCAGGCAAACCTCATATTGAGTGCCCCCACCCCCATCTTCCTTTATATGGCGCTGTGCGATAGGGGCCCATCAACCAATTAGGGTTGGGCGCCCCCGATCAGGGCACGATACCAAGGCCCAGATGGCCGTTAGGCTTGATCCGATGGATCAATCTAACATTCTCCCCCTTGATCTCTCATCATTCTCAAAGTTCTTTAATTCTTTCTTTCTTCATCTTTCAATTCTTTTCTTTTTTAATTCTGTTCTATCCCATTATAGATTTGCATATCGAGCATGTTTTGTCGTCATAGCAATTAGTGCCATTAGACTAACAGCCACAACACACTTCTCTATTTTAAAATAAAACTCTTTTCTGGGCCCTTCTTATTTGGGAATCATAGGCTTTCCCTTAAACCCATGCTAGCTAAGTGTCCTCTAAACACAATGGGTTGTAAGCCTTTTGTGAGCAGATCCGCTAGCATTCTTTATGTTCTTATATGCTCAAGACTTATTACATGATTCCAAATTTTATCTTTCACAATATAGTATTTTATGTCAATGTGTTTGGTAGCACCACTTGACCTATTATTGTGAGCATATTCTACCGCTGGGTTGTTATCACAATACAACCTCATTGGTTTATGTATATCTTCTATCACTTTCAGTCCAGGTATGAATTCCTTTAGCCAATTCACCTGCCCCAAGGCCTCATAGCATGCTACAAATTCAGCATACATTGTCGAGTTTGTAGTTACTGTTTTCTTGGAGCTTTTCCACGATATAGCTGCTCCTGCGAGAGTAAATATGTATCCTGACGTGGATTTTCTTTCATCTCCTGCATAATCAGAATCTGAATACCCCTCTATCTGTAGGGAATCAGATCTTCTGTATGTCAACATGAGGCCTTTCGTTCCTTGCAAATAACGCAAGACTTTCTTCACTAATTTCCAATGTTCAATTCCTAGATTCTTTTGGTATCTGCCAAGTAACCCAGTAACAAAAGCTAAGTCAGGGTGAGTACACATTTGAGCATATTGCAGACTTCCAACAGCTGAAGCATACGGTACCGCTTTCACTTGATCAATTTCATATTGGTTCTTGGGACACTGATGTTCCCCATATCTATCGCCCTTGACTATAGGAGCAGGTGAGGGACTACACGCATGCATACAAAATTTCTTCAACATCTTCTCTATGTATGCCTTCTGCGATAATCCTAAAACCCCTTTTCTTCTATCTTGGTGAATTTCAATTCCTAAAACAAATGTGGCCTCACCAAGATCTTTCATATCAAAGTTTGAGGACAAGAATTTCTTCGTCTCCATTAGTAGATTGACATCACTACTAACAAGTAAGATATCATCCACATATAGGATCAGAAATATGTATTTTTCATTCTTGAACTTTGCATAAACGTAATTGTCCTCAACATTTTCTTTAAACCCAAAACTCTTAATTGTTCTATCAAACTTCAAGTACCATTATCTTGAAGCTTGTTTCAATCCATAAATCGATCTTTTCAGGTGACATCCCATCTTTTCTTTTCCTTCTATGACAAAACCTTTCGGTTGTGCCATATAAACATTTTCTTCTAAATTCCCATTAAGGAATGCCGTCTTCACATCCATTTGGTGCAATTCTAAATCATAGTGAGCTACAAGTGCCATTATGATTCTAAAAGAATCCTTACAAGAGACTGGAGAAAAGGTCTCATTGTAATCAATCCCTTCTCTTTGTGTAAATCCTTTTGCCACAAGTCATGCTTTATATCTTTCAACATTCCCTTGGGAGTCACATTTTGTTTTGTAGACCCATTTACAGCCTACTGTTTTGGCTCCTTTAGGAATAGGTTCTAAGCCCCAAACTTTATTGGTATTCATTGATTTTATTTCATCCTTCATAGCTTCTAACCACTTTGATGAGTGGGCACTCCTCATGGCTTCTTCATAAGAGGTGGGATCACCCTCCATATGAAATTCTTCTGTGTTATAAAGTTCATAATCATCAGGAATAGCTCACTTTCTTTCTCTTTGAGACCTCCTAGGGGCTTCTGGCACTTGTTCCACAATGGGCTGTTGTTGCTCTTCCTCATGTGCGACGTTTGGTTCTATAGGCTCCTGAAGGACTGTTTCCTCACGTTCATTTATTGTCCGCACAGGAGAACTAACAACAGGTGTTGTGTGGCAGAACCTTCTAAATCATATGGCCCACACGCATGATTATTGTCTAAACAGACTCCTAATAACCATGACTGTGTTCCATACGACTTAAAAAGTCTATCGGATAAATCCCAAATCATCCACAATTCTCCGTACAGGATCAATCGTTATAGAGAGACATTGCAGTATTACAACAGTTTGATATAAATAATATACATTGGAGTAAAACAGGGGAAGACTTACAATAACATAAGTTCACAAACCTTTGAGTTTCAAATATTTACAACCATAAGTTTAGATTATACAAACCATAATTGTAACAACCCTAGAAATCCGATCACCAAAAATACGGGCTTTCAAAAATTTTTCTAAAGTTTATCAGTGAATGGTGGATGTCATGTAGGAAACCCGCCAATAGTTGCACAAATAACACCTGACGATAGCCCGAGCATTGCATTTAAATAACCAGAGTTTGATTCGCCTCTTATTCGATTTTATGTGATGTTAATAAAAATCGAACAACCTTTAATGTATGTATATATAAATGCCTGCTATCGACCCCCCCGCGCTGGCCTAGCCCAGCTGCGCGCTCGACCGCCGACGCATGCGCTTGCTCGCGCGCGCACGCGCTCGACCTGCCTGCCCGAGCTCGAGGCCCAGCTCGGCACGCGCCCGCACGCGCTCGACAGTCCGCCGACCGCCGGCCCAACAAGGCGGCCCACCAAGGGCCTGCCGCCGGATGCGCCCGCGCCCCTCCCCTTTCTCTCGCTGACGCGTGGGACCATGCTATCAGCTTCCACCTTTTACCACTTCTGTTCACCGCGCGTCGCGTTCGACGTTCCAGAAATGGAACGGCGAAGCTCCACCGCCCGCTGCTCGCCCGTGACTCGCCATCACAACACGGATGCCGTCCATCCTCACCTAATCGTGCCGCGCCACTCCCCGAACCCTAACCCTAATCGTGGCCGCGCACAGCCGCCCGATGGGCATCTTCTGCCTCTTCCGTCCATGGCCGGCCGCCGTGCCTATTTAAAGAGCACCCTGGCCTCTAGGGTTTCCCCATCGCCCCGCCGTCTTTGTGGAGACCCGCCGCCAGATCGGTCGAGAGAGAGAGAGAGAAGGAAGGAGGCGGAGCTAGAGCGCTGCTGCCGCCGCCGCCGTCCGCGCGCGAAGGAGGACCTAGGAGCGCCGCATAACCGCCTCGATGCCCCGGCTTTGCCTCCCCTGCACCAAGCCGCCACCAAGCTCGCGTCACCTTCCTAGACCGTCACTACGCGTGTAAGCATCCCCGCCCTCGCCCTGCTCGGCCATGGCCGTCTCCAGTACACCGTCGACGTTCTTGCTCCCCTTATCGCTGTTTCTTTCCTTACCGCGACCGATAGCTTCGCCGTAGTCTAGAGCACGTTCTTGGCAACCTCTAGGAGCCGGCACGGGCCACAGTTGGAGCCACGCACTTTTGCAGCTCTGGCCTCCCTGGACTCTGGCCGCCGGAGCGTCCGCCGTGGCCGCCGAGCCGCGCACGCCCCGCCGTGCCTCGACTAGCCCCGGTAGCTAGCTCATGGAGATCCCAGCTTCTCCAATCGAAAGGCAAGAAGGAAGATGGAGACCAACGCCCGGCTTTGCCGGCGAATTTAGCTTCGCCGCTACCGCGCCTCGGTGACCGCCACCGGCTCGAGGGTCAATTTCCCCAAGTTCGAGCACCTAGCCGGCCAGCCACGTAGCTCAGCGAATGACCCGACATTCATCGAGGGTCCGTCCGATGAAGTCGAGGGTCCGTCCGACGAAGTCGAGGGTTCATTCGATATTCGTCGAGGGTCCGTCCGACATTCGTCGAGGGTCCACCCGATGAAGTCGAGGGTCCGTCCGACATTCGTCGAGGGTCCACCCGATGAGTCGAGGGTCCGTCCGACATTGGTCGAGGGTCCGCCCGACGAGTCAAGGGTCCATCCGACTTCATCGTGGGTCTGCCTGATGAAGTCGAGGTTCCGCCCGATGAGTCGAGGACCTGGCTCTAATCGAGGTCCAGGCCCGAGTTGAGGATCCGGCTCGAGGCCAGAGGGTCAAGTCTCGAGGGGCTCACTGTTCTCGAGGGCTGCCCCTTCGTGCGAACAAAGTTCCGTCTTCGAGGGCAGTCCGTTCACCAGGTGAGGTTTCGTTCTCGAGGCCAGTCCGTTCGCCAGGCGAGGTTTCGTTCTCGAGGCTAGTCCGTTCACCCGAGCGAGCTCCGTCCTCGAGGGGTCGCCCGGACCGCCCCCTCGAGTGTACAGTAGCTGACCTAACCTGGCCCAGAACCAGCCCTGTCCAGATCCTCGAGGCACGGTCGAGACCGTCAACGTCGATCGTTGACCTGGCCCCACCTGTCAGCCACTGACTTGGTCCCGTCAGTGCTGATGTCAGCATGACATCAGCATGATGTCAGCACATCCCCAGCTGCACTGTTCCTACGTGCCACGTGGCCCAATACGGAGTTGCCACGTGTCAGCACAGGTTAATCTGCCCTTTTTTTTCTGAAAATAGAATAAACTTCGAAAATTCATAACTTCTTCATACGAACTCTGAAAAATATGAACCAAGTGTCTAAATTTTTATAAAAATGAGCTCTACATCATAGGCTTGTGTATGAGTGCATTTAGAGTTATTGAATTTTATTGCTTCTTTGTATTGACTCTATAGGAGCCGCTAACGCGGCTATTATGTCTCGTTTCAGAGGAGGATCAGCTTGAGGAGGATGACTACGAGTACGAGGAGGAGCTCGGAGATGACTTCACAGGTGCCACACCCCACCCAACCTCGTAGATCCTATTACGCATGGCATAATATCTAGTTGCTAGTGCTTTAAATTATGAATATCACCTGATGATAGGTTGCATGGTAGAACTGCTTGATGAGCCTTTACCTTGACGCAACCTTACTCCTGCACACCCGCTGATAGGCTAGACGCATGCTTATTTACTTATGATGCTTTACTTCTACTACGCTTATATCTGTGTGATAATGATGCGTGGTGGAGAGCATGGTTATATGGTTAAGGCACATGGTGCCACTTTACTCGGGGAGAGTGCTGCGTGCGTCTTGGGTGTGTGGTGAGGGTTGAGTCGATCGGACAGGATTCTACGACGAGCCATGTGGGCGAGTCTTGCCGGGGAATGTGTTCTGGGCATTCCCGTGTGAGGTGCTTGTGGCGAGCACATTGTGATGCATAAGGAGATCCCGGGGGTGAGAACCTTCGTGGAGCGAAGCCCCGGGAAGGAGGTGCTGTTGTAGCACGGACTGTTGTAGTCCCAAAAGAGAAGATAATCCTGTCTGATCCCCCTAGGACCTGATATCTCTTGAGGACCGGAACCTTGGGACTTACATGCTCACCACTCGCTCTTGTATGGGCGGAAGATGGATGTCTGACTAGCTAGGACGGTGCCACTACTACTAGGTTATTAGCAGAAAGTGTCGGGAGGTACGGGCGTGGAGACCCACACCCTCCTTAGACAGCATAGTGACCACGGGGGCCCGGTACTATGTCTCACAGTCTCAGTGTGCCGGTGGTACCTATCCGGGATGTCCCAATACTGAGTGGTAGGGTGGCATCGCACCGGTTAGAAAGCAGCCGGAATCAACTTAGGCGGGGCACCGCCGATGATAGTGATCTTGTGGTTACGGGAGTACACGCTCTGCAGAGTTTATAAATCTATATATAGTCCGCGAGCCACTGGTATGGCTCTTTCCTAAGACCCACGCTTCTCGGGAGTAGTGAGAGGAGTCCTTCTATTTCTCCCCCTGGTGTTACCCTTCCGGCTGTGAGCCGCTGAGACAGGCTCCGAGAGGGAGTTGGACCTGTCGACTGAGAGCGAGAGGGTGAGATGTGTGTGATGGTGATGGAATGGGTTGGATGTGTGGATGAGATGGATTAAAATTTGATGAATTATATTATATAATGTTGGTCACTGTTTGCATAGGAAACTATAGCCACATATTAGGTTGATTTGATTATATCCCACAAATACTACATAGCAAAAGCAAAGCATAGGGTGGGAGATGTGGGCAGTACAAACCGTACTGAAAATTATTTGGCAGGTGAGCCCGACTACGACTATGACGATGAAGAGGAGTAGACATCTCGTTCCTACGCTCAGGCTTCTTTTTGGAGATTTTATTGTACTTCCGCCTTCCGCAGCTGCCCCAGAAGCTGCTGCTACTCTGATGATCCCGCCAGTGTGGCGATGAACTATTTATGTAACCCCTTCTAATTGTATTCTTTTGTTCGATGTATGGATCCTGTATCAACTATTGTGAGATAATGAGATGGTTTGATGCTTCGAACTATTATATTATCCGCCATTCTGTGTATTTTCCCTTCGTGGAAAATTGAGGATGTTTCAGTTGGTACCAGAGCCATGCTTGACCCTAGGACGAGACCAGTAGAATTGGACGATAGAATTAGGAAAATCTTGAAATATCTCGGTTATATACCGACCACTGCATACGCTTTTATACATGGCTTACCTCTCTCTGCAACTTTTCTAACTTCTTTCTCGTGTCACCTGCAGATGGACCCCAACTTGCCGCTTGGTCCGTTACCACCAATGGATATCGTTGAGTTCAGACTCGACGGAACAGAGCATGGAGGCTATGCTCACGTGCTTCGCGAGGTTCTCACCGAGTTGGGTGTTCCCGTGGAGAACGTCGAGTATCTTTGCCGCGGCAAGCCCACCCTTGGAGGAGGCATCGAGGACTACAAGGCAGTCCACATCAACGTGCCTGCAAGCATAAACTTGCCCGAAGTTACCGCCTTCACTGACTTCGCTTTCGACAACGACACCAACATATGTGTTCAGACCGTTTCGCGCCAGGCACTCCGTACTGTGCTGCGCAACGGAGCTGACTTCCTGAAGGAAAGTCGCTTTCGTCTGCTTCCTCGTGCCCTCAATGATCAGCAGGGTACTTGGGGAGAGATCATCTACATCGAGCAGAATACCAGAGTCGATCGCAACCCCTGCCACCGCACCTCTATGATGTACATGCAGTGCTAGGAAATGTACATTGCTGAGATGGAGTGGAAGGGACGCCATGATCGTCGCTACCTGATGGAAGTTGACAAAAGGATCCACAAGTCAGAGGCTAAGGAAGCGGCATGGAAGCAAAAGATTGCAGACCTAGAGCGTGATATAGCACGCAAAGAGCACACTCACCAGGATCAGATCGCTAGTCTGATGAGCGAGATGGATAAGCTTCAAATACACAATAGCCGTCTCAACAAGAATATCTGGGAGCTTGAGGCCACTATGGCTGAGAAGAACGAAGACATTGCAAAGAGATTCTAGGAAAAGAGTCAAGATGCTGCCTACAGGGACAAACTCCATGAGCAGTGCAAGGCTCAACGTGAGAAGCTGCTACAGGAGTACACCCTTGCTAGCTACAACCAGGGACACCTAATCAACTATGTCCATAAGACGGCATACCTCATGGATAAGCTCAAACGCACTATGGAAGCTTGGAAGAGGTCAGACCGCAAGAGGGTCAGAGAGTACGAGGAGTTGCAGGATGAGCTTCCCTTACGTGCCCGTAAGAGGGTCAGGGTTGAGACATTTGAGCTGGGGCAATCTTGCCTCAACTTGAGTGGATGTCCCACCACTGGACTTAGTGGACAGGCAGTGTCCACCCCTCAGCTCAAGGAGGCCCGCCGCTACGTCTCTCGCCTTCAGATGACTGACGAGCAGATCCAGGCTTCTGGCATCGGCATACCTCCCACAGCTTACAGTTTGGACCAGCCTCTAGAGATGGACTAAAGTAATATCAGGTCGGGAGATGATGAGCCCTGGATGGCCAAGTGACCAGACTCACCATGATGCTGAGTAGTTGTCCACCCCTTTTGCTAGACTACCCGTGTGTAGTACATTTCTCGCGAGTCTCCAAGCGTAGCTGCTAAAGACATCGCCATGTAACCCCCCTGATGTAATGAATGATTTGGTTTTTATCGCATCTTATTGGATCTTCATGCTTCTTCGTCTGAGTGTTAGATAAATTAGCAATGTTTTGAAATTATTTTAAAATAAGTATGTCTTTTATATCAAAGCTATTTAAGCGCGTATGCCCTAATCTAAGGTTTCTGTTGAGCAGGATGTCCACTCATCGTGCCAGCCGTCTGAGAAACCGCTCTCCTTCACCCATGCCTGCCCGGGGCCGTGGACGCAGAGGTGGTCGTGCACGCGTTGGTCGCATACCCCTCGACCTTGAGGAGCCACCCCGCGCTGCCACCCCACGACCTGCACACCCATCGCCACCACCGGTAGTTGAGCCAGAACCAGCTGCCGAAGGCATGGCTGGAAGACAGCCACAGCCTGCTGCTGAGCCTGAGCCTGCCGCAGGAGGAGATGCAGCTCCACCACCACCTCCCGTGCCACTCTTGGTGGATGTGATGGCCGAGCAGACCGAGCTTCTTTGAGTCTTAGCTGAGAGCATGCTGCACCCCCAGCACCGGGAGCCCCGCGATGATTTCTACAAGAAGCTAGAGTTCTTTCTCAAGCTGAGGCCCCCGACGTTCGACGGCACCAGCATCGACCCTATCGCTGCTGATGATTGGCTTAAGGAGATCGAGAAGAAGCTGGACTTGACCACCTGCACTGACGAGGAGTGCGTTGGCTTGGCAGCTCACCAGCTTGTGGGTGCTGGACGATCTTGGTGGGACAGCCTCTGCGAAACCCACCAAGAACCCCGCTAACATCTCCTGGGATGAGTTTGTGGACGAGTTCCGTGCATTCTTCATCCGTGAAGGTGCGCTGGAGAAGAAGGAGAACGAGTTCCACAACATCTCCATGGGAGCTGACAAGGTGCATGAGTACACCACCCGCTTCACCAACCTGCTACGCTATGCACCCGTCTCAGTGGTGAACTCTGAGAAGGAGAAGATGTACTACTACCGCAAAGGCTTATCTAGTCGTATCAGGCTCTCTCTCTCAGGCACCAAGAGCCACACCCTTCGTGACCTGATTGACAGGTGCATGGAGATTGAGAAGGACTGCGACGAGGTTTTCGTGGAGAGGGAGGCGCTTGGCAAGAACAAGAAGCGCCGTACTGAGGGCACCTCCCACGCACCTGCCCCAAGGAGGTTGCGTGGTGAGACCTCTCAGCCTCCTCACTCTCGCTTCGCCCAGGGAGCGGCTCACGGTTCGAGCCGAGGCAGTGGTACCCACACCAGCAACTACCCCCGCCCTGCTCAGGACCGCCAAGCATACGCTCGTGTCGCACCTGGAGGTAGCACGTGGAGGTCCGCCGCGCCAACCCCCATAGGCGGTGTGACCTACACTTGCTTCGCTTGTGGCCAGCCAGGTCACAAGGCAGCCGAGTGCCCAAACAAGGCTGCACCAGCGACACCAGCGCCCGCCAGGCAGAACCAGGGCACCCCGCACAAGCAGATGCCATTCGGAGCTCCTCGTGGCCGCCTCACCCACATCTCAGCAGAGGCTGCCCAGAGTGCCCCCGACGTGGTGTACGGTATGTTTTTAGTGCATGGAGTTAAGGCATCTGTGCTGTTTGATTCAGGTGCTACATGTTCATATATGTCCTCCAAGTTTGCACGAGAGCACCATATATCTGTCACTCCACGAAAAGAAGCCCTATACACCAGTTCACCCTTGGGCAACATTTGTTGTACCAAAATATGTAAGGGAGTGAGTATCACCATTAAGGGTCTTACCTTTCTTGCTGATCTTACCTTACTACCCTTCGAAGGCCTAGATGTCATTCTAGGGATGGATTGGTTAACCCAGAACAAAGGAGTGATATCTTGCTCACCCAGATTTGTGGACATAACCCACCCAAGTGGCCGTCAGATCAGATGTGAGCCAAACAAAGGGATAGATATTTCCATGTTGTGTGCCTTGGAAGAGAAGTCACTTGAGGAAGTGCCTGTAGTTTGTGAGTACCCGGATGTCTTTCCAGAAGAACTACCAGGAATGCCACCGAACAGAGATGTTGAGTTCGTGATCAACCTAATGCCTGGTACGAGTCCGATTTCCAAGCGACCCTACCGTATGGCAGTTGACGAGCTTAAGGAGCTTAAGAAACAGCTCGAGGAACTATCCGAGAAAGGGTTCATTAGGCCCCGTGCCTCGCCCTGGGGATCTCCTGTGCTGTTTGTCAAGAAGAAGGATGGAACGCAGAGGATGTGCGTTGATTACCAGAACCTGAATGCCGTAACTATAAAGAACAAGTATCCTTTGCCGAGGATAGATGACCTACTTCTCCAAGATCGACCTCAGATCGGGCTACCATCAGATGAAGATCAGAGAGGAAGACATTCCTAAGACAGCCTTTGTCACCAGATATGGCCAGTATGAGTACACCGTCGTGTCCTTCGGTCTTACAAATGCGCCAGCTTATTTTATGAACATGATGAATAAAGTATTCATGCAGGAGCTGGATAAGTTCGTGGTGGTCTTCATTGATGACATTCTTGTCTATTCTGCCACCACCGAAGCGCATGAGCAACATCTGAGGATGGTACTAGAGAAGTTGAGAAAACATCAGCTCTATGCCAAGTTCAACAAGTGTGAGTTCTGGCTTGAGGAGGTCGCTTTCCTAGGTCATGTGCTCAATGCTGACGGAGTAGCTATCGATCTGTCCAAGATTGAGACAGTGAAGGAATGGGAGCAGCCACGGAATGTGACTGATGTGAGAAGTTTCTTGGGATTGGCTGGTTACTATCGCCGATTCATCGAGAACTTTTCTAAAATAACTCGCCCCATGACCAATCTCCTAAAGAAGACCAAAGAGTTTGAATGGACGCCCCAATGTGAACAAAGTTTCCAGACCCTGAAGGAGAAGCTCACCACAACACCTGTTCTAGCCTTGCCCGATATCCACCAGGACTTTGTGGTCTATTGCGATGCATCTCGCCTCGGGCTTGGTTGTGTTCTAATGCAGAATGGGAAAGTCATTGCCTATGCTTCCCGCCAGCTTAAGGAGCATGAACAGCGTTACCCCACCCATGATCTCGAGCTTGCAGCCATGGTCCATGCCTTGAAGATTTGGAGGCACTACCTGATAGGGAACAGATGCGAGATCTACACCGATCACAAGAGCTTGAAGTACTTTTTCACCCAGGAAAATCTGAACACGAGACAACGTCGTTGGCTCGAGCTGCTTAACGACTATGACGTGGAGATTCTCTATCACCCTGGGAAGGCCAATGTGGTCGCTGATGCTCTTAGCCGCAAAAGTCATTGTCACGCCTTGTTCACCATCGCCTTGCCCAAGGAGTTGCAAGAGGGCATTGATGAGTTACAGATGGAGGTGATACCTTATGGCCTGTTGAATGAGCTTCGCGTACACTACACCCTCATGGATAGGATCCGTGAAGCCCAGCGCCATTGCCTAGAAATTTGGGAGATACACGAGCTCCTGACACAAGGCAAGTGCCCAGAGTTCAGTGAGGATGAGCTAGGCACTTACTGGTATAAGGACAGGATTTGTGTGCCTGCCGACCCAGCTATCCGTAATGAAATCCTATCAGAAGGTCATGATTCCAAGTATTGTATCCACCCAGGCAGTACTAAAATGTATGCTGATTTGAAGAAGAAATTCTGGTGGAAAAACATGAAATCAGACATTGCAGAGCATGTTGCTAGATGTGACATTTGCAAACGCGTCAAGGCTGAGCATAAGAAACCTGCAGGGCTATTAAAACCGCTGGATATACCTGAATGGAAGTGGGACAGCATTTCTATGGACTTCATAGTGGGATTGCCTCGAACCCCGAAGGGCCATGATGCCATATGGGTGATAGTCGATCGCTTGACTAAGGTAGCTCACTTCCTAGCCATCAGGACTGATGCCCGAGTCGGCCAGCTAGCAGATTTGTATGTTGGGAACATTCTCAAGCTACATGGAGCCCCTAAGAGCATAATATCTGATCGTGGACCGTAGTATACGTCCAAGTTCTGGAAAGCCCTGAACAAGTCAATCGGCAGCAAGCTAGATTATAGTACCGCATACCACCCTCAGACAGATGGGCAGACAGAAAGAGTGAACCAGATACTTGAGGATATGCTTCGAGCTTGTGTTCTAAAATATGGGACTGATTGGGAGAAGAGCTTGCCCTTTGCAGAGTTCTCCTACAACAACAGTTACCAGGCTAGCCTCAAGATGTCACCTTTCGAAGCTATGTACGGAAGACCATGCAGAACACCCTTGATGTGGTCTGAAACGGGTGAAAGATCATTCTTTGGCCCGGCCACCATTAAGGAGGCCAAGGAAGGAGTCGCCCAGGTGCGAGAGAATCTAAAAATTGCCCAGAGCCGTCAGAAGAGTTATGCTGATAAGAGGTGCAGAGACCTCGAGTTTGAGGTAGGAGACTATGTCTACCTTAAGGTCTCCCCACTTCGAGGGACCGTCAGGTTCCATGTAAAGGGAAAACTAGCACCAAGGTATGTGGGACCGTACAGAATCAGTGAAAAGATTGGCAAACTTGCCTACAGAGTAGAGTTGCCCCCACAACTGGCAGGAGTACACCCAGTGTTCCATGTGTCGCAAGTGCGTAAGTGTTTGCAGCCGCTAGAGCATCCGATACCCACAGAGGCACTCGATATTCAGGACACCTTAGAGTACAGAGAGCACCCCGTCCGCATTATGGACAGAACCACCAAGGAAACTAGAAACTCCAGTACGCCGTATCTGAAGATTCAATGGAGCAATCACACAAAACGGGAAGCGACTTGGGAGAAGGAGTCAGAAATGAGGAAGCTCTACCCCTACCTTTTTGAAGAGTAAGTTACACTCTTGAATCTCGAGGACGAGATTCTCATAAGGGGGTAGGACTGTAACAACCCTAGAAATCCGATCACCAAAAATACGGGCTTTCAAAAATTTTTCTAAAGTTTATCAGTGAATGGTGGATGTCATGTAGGAAACCCGCCAATAGTTGCACAAATAACACCTGATGATAGCCCAAGCATTACACTTAAATAACCAGAGTTTTATTCGCCTCTTATTCGATTTTATGTGATGTTAATAAAAATCGAATAACCTTTAATGTATGTATATATAAATGCCTGCTATCGACCCCCCGCGCTGGCCCAGCCCAGCCGCACGCTCGACCGCCGACGCACGCGCTCGATCGCGCACGCATGCACTCGCTCGTGCGCGCATGCGCTCGACCTGCCTGCCCGAGCTCGAGGCCCAGCTCGGCACCCGCCCGCGCGCTGCCGTGTTTCGCCCGCGCGCGCTCGACCGTTCGCCGACCACCGGCCCAACAAGGCGGCCCACCAAGGGCCTGCCGCCGAATGCGCCCGCATCCCTCCCCGTTCCCTCGCTGATGCTTGGGACCATGCTATCAGCTTCCACCTTTTACCACTTCTGTTCACCGCGCATCGCGTCCGACGTTCCAGAAATGGAACGGCGAAGCTCCACCGCCCGCTGCTCGCCCATGACTCGCCATCACAACACGGATGCCGTCCATCCTCACCTAACCGTGCCGCGCCACTCCCCGAACCCTAACCCTAATCGTGGCCGCGCACAGCCGCCCGATGGGCATCTTCTGCCTCCGCCGTCCATGGCCAGCCGCCGTGCCTATTTAAAGAGCACCCTGGCCTCTAGGGTTTCCCCATCGCCCCACTGTCTTTGTGGAGACCCGCCGCCAGATCATTGGAGAGAGAGAGAAGGAAGGAGGCGGAGCTAGAGCGCTGCTGCCGCCGCCGCCGTCCGTGCGCTGAGGAGGACCTGGGAGCGCCGCATAACCGCCTCGACGCCCCGGCTTTGCCTCCCCTGCACCGAGCCGCCACCAAGCCCGCGTCACCTGCCTCGACCATCACTACACATGTAAGCATCCCCGCCCTCGCCCTGCTCGGCCATGGCCGTCTCCAGTACACCGTCGACGTTCTTGCTCCCCTTATCGCTGTTTCTTTCCTTACCGCGACCGATAGCTTCGCTGTAGTCTAGAGCACGTTCTTGGCAACCTCTAGGAGCCGGCACGGGCCACAGTTGGAGCCACGCACTTTTGCAGCTCTGGCCTCCTCGGACTCTGGCCGCCGGAGCGTTCGCCGTGGCCGCCGAGCCGCGCACGCCCCGCCGTGCCTCGACTAGCCCCCGTAGCTAGCTCATGGAGATCCCAGCTTCTCCAATCGAAAGGCAAGAAGGAAGATGGAGACCAACGCCCGGCTTCGCTGGCGAATTTAGCTTCGCCGCTACCGCGCCTCGCTGACCGCCACCGGCTCGAGGGTCAATTTCCCCAAGTTCGAGCACCTAGCCGGCCAGACACGTAGCTGACCTAACCTGGCCCAGAACCAGCCCTGTCCAGACCCCCGAGGCACGGTCGAGACCGTCAACGTCGACCGTTGACCTGGCCCCACCTGTCAGCCACTGACTTGGTCCCGTCAGTGCTGATGTCAGCATGACGTCAGCATGACGTCAGCACATCCCCAGCTGCACTATTCCTGTGCACCACGTGGCCCAATCCAGAGTTGCCACGTGTCAGCACAGGTTAATCTGCCCTTTTTCTTTTTCCGAAAATAGAATAAACTTCAAAAATTCATAACTTCTTCATACGAACTCCGAAAAATATGAACCAAGTGTCCAAATTTTCATAAAAATGAGCTCTACGTCATAGGCTTGTGTATGAGTGCATTTGGAGTTATTGAATTTTATTGCTTCTTTGTATTGACTCTATAGGAGCCGCTAACGTGGCTATTATGTCTCGTTTCAGAGGAGGATCAGCTTGAGGAGGATGACTACGAGTACGAGGAGGAGCTCGAAGATGACTTCATAGGTGCCACACCCCACCCAACCTCGTAGATCCTATTACGCATGGCATAATATCTAGTTGCTAGTGCTTTAAATTATGAATATCACCTGATGATAGGTTGCATGATAGAACTACTTGATGAGCCTTTACCTTGACGCAACCTTACTCCTGCACACCCGCTGATAGGCTATACGCATGCTTATTTACTTATGATGCTTTACTTCTACTACGCTTATATCTGTGTGACAATGATGCGTGGTGGAGAGCATGGTTATATGGTTAAGGCACGTGGTGCCACTTTACTCGGGGAGAGTGCTGCGTGCGTCTTGGGTGTGTGGTGAGGGTTGAGTCGATCGAACAGGATTCTACGATGAGCCATGTGGGCGAGTCTTGCCGGGGAATGTGTTCTGGGCATTCCCGTGTGAGGTGCTTGTGGCGGGCACATTGTGATGCATAAGGAGATCCCGGGGGTGAGAACCTTCGTGGAGCGAAGCCCCGGGAAGGAGGTGCTATTGTAGCACGGACTGTTGTAGTCCCAAAAGAGAAGATAATCCTGTCTGATCCCCCCTAGGACCTGATATCTCTTGAGGACCGAAACCTTGGGACTTACGTGCTCACCACTCGCTCTTGTATGGGCGGGAGGCAGATGTCTGACTAGCTAGGACGGTGCCACTACTACTAGGTTGTTAGCAGAAAGTGTCAGGAGGTACGGGCGTGGAGACCCACACCCTCCTTAGACAGCATAGTGACCACGGGGGCCCGGTACTATGTCTCACAGGCTCAGTGTGCCGGTGGTACCTATCCGGGATGTCCCAGTACTGAGTGGTAGGGTGGCATCGCACCGATTAGAAAGCAGCCGGAATCAGCTTAGGCGGGGCACCGCCGATGATAGTGATCTTATGGTTACGGGAGTACACGCTCTGCAGAGTTTATAAATCTATATATAGTCCGCGAGCCACTGGTATGGCTCTTTCCTAAGACCCACGCTTCTCGGGAGTAGTGAGAGGAGTCCTTCTATTTCTCCCCCTGGTGTTACCCTTCCGACTGTGAGCCGCTGAGACAGGCTCCGAGAGGGAGTTGGACCTGTCGACTGAGAGCGAGAGGGTGAGATGTGTGTGATGGTGATGGAATGGGTTGGATGTGTGGATGAGATGGATTAAAATTTGATGAATTATATTATATAATGTTGGTCACTGTTTGCATAGGAAACTACAGCCACATATTAGGTCGATTTGATTATATCCTTTACATCCCACCAAATACTACATAGCAAAAGCAAAGAATAGGGTGGGAGATGTGGCCAGTACAAACCGTACTGAAAATTATTTGGCAGGTGAGCCCGACTACGACTATGACGATGAAGAGGAGTAGACGTCTTGTTCCTACGCTCAGGCTTCTTTTTGGAGATTTTATTGTACTTCCGCCTTCCGCAGCTGCCCCAGAAGCTGCTGCTACTCTGATGATCCTGCCAGTGTGGCGATGAACTATTTATGTAACCCCTTCTAATTGTATTCTTTTATTTGATGTATGGATCCTGTATCAACTATTGCGAGATAATGAGATGGTTTGATGCTTCGAACTATTATATTATCCGTCATTCTGTGTATTTTCCCTTCGTGGAAAATTGAGGATGTTTCATAATAGTAGTGGAGTAGCAGTAGATAGCTTTATTACAATACCGAACGATAAGCTCTGCCCAAGAGCTAAACACCTTACTCGTCGTCGCTTTCCTCGACGACTGTCATGCAGCAGGATGCAAAGCATTCCTGCCCATGAGGCTCACCTGCAACAAGGGTTCAACAAACCCTGAGTACAAAAGTACTCAACAAGACTGACCCGACGAAAAAGAGGGGTGGAGACTCAAGAAATGCAGGCTAGAGGGGCAAGGTAAGGTCTGTAGGAGAGAAGAAATTTTGTGGAAAAGCTTAACAGAAAGTAAAGTTTGCTTGGACTAGCTCCAATTATCAACCAACTTCATTATTAAACCTTAATCTTTGTTCAAGTTGTTACTACGATGATGAACACCGATCGAGTCTTCTTCTCTGAGAAGCAACAACGATTCGAATCCATTTCCATACCCAGCTGGCACCTAGGTCACTGGAATATCGGAGACTTTAACTCCGATGCACCCCAGATGAACCGATATACCAGGATAACAACCGCAGCCATATATCACCACATGATACACGTGAGCTCTGCGGCCCAGCGTACCGAGATACGTGGGAACTTAAACCCCACAGTAAAACACACTATGACACATGTGGAGGCTCTGGCCCCACTATAGGTCACTCCATGATATACACG
>JALGXP010000021.1:649580-667519 GCA_023333625.1 Bothriochloa decipiens | reverse complement strand
TCGCTGCAACCGAATGCAAAAGACCTCGAGGTCCCCCCGCGCCCCCCCGAGGGCGCCATCTTTGACAAGATGCTCGAGGAGCCCTGTCCTTACCATAAGGACAGGGCAAAACACAAGCTTAAGGACTGCCGCATGCTTCGAAGGCACTTCGAGCAAGTAGGTGTGAAGAAGGGTGACGACAAGAAAGACCAAGGCGGCGGCGAGGGAGACAACGGGGAAGACGGAAAATTCCCCGAAGTCTATGACTGCTACATGATCTACGGGGGGCCCTCGACCCAGCTCACGCCCCGACAGCGTAAGCGGGAGCGTCGAGAGGTCTTCTCAGCTTGTGTCGCAACACCTCGCTACCTCGACTGGTCCGATGCGCCCATCACCTTCGACCGCGATGACCATCCGGATCGAGTCCCCAACCCCGGGGCCTATCCGCTCGTCGTCGACCCGATCATCATCAACACCCGCCTCTCAAAGGTCCTCATGGACGGCGGCAGCAGCCTAAATGTCATCTACCTCGAGACCCTCGACCTCCTGGGGGTCAGGAGGCACCAACTCCGACCCAGCGCCGGGGGGTTCCATGGCGTCGTGCCAGGGAAGAAGGCTTTCCCCGTCGGCCGTATCGAACTCCCTGTCTGTTTTGGCACCCCTGCCAACTTCAGGAAAGAGACCCTCACCTTCGAGGTGGTCGGGTTCCACGGAACGTATCACGCCATCATCGGTCGACCGGGCTACGCGCAGTTCATGGCGATCCCGAACTACACCTACCTCAAGCTCAAGATGCCAGGACCCAAAGGCGTCATCACTGTCGCCTCCTCCTACGAGCACGCATAAGACTGCGATGTCGAATGCGTCGAATATGGGGAGGCCGTCGAGGAAAACGCCATGATAGCCGTGACCCTCGAGCACCTCGCAGACGAGATGCCAGATCCCAAGCGACACGCCGGCAATTTCGAGCCGGCACAAGACACCAAGAAAGTCCCCCTCGACCCAAGCTGCCCATGCGAGAAGGTGCTAACGATCAGCGCCGACCTCGAAGACAAATAGGAAGTCGTGCTTGTCGACTTTCTCCGCGCAAACGCCGATATGTTTGCGTGGAGTCCCTCGGATATGCCGGGCATACCAAGGGAAGTCGCCGAGCACGCCTTGGAAATCCGGGCCGGGTCCAGACCGGTGAAACAACGCCTGCGCCGCTTCGACGAGGAGAAGCGCAGGATCATCGGCGAGGAGGTACACAAGCTTTTGGCAGCTGGATTCATCAAGGAGGTTCATCACCCCGAATGGTTAGCTAATCCCGTGTTAGTTAAGAAAAAGAATGGAAAGATGCGGATGTGTATTGACTATACTAGTTTAAACAAAGCATGTCCCAAAGTTCCGTTTCCTTTACCATGCATTGATCAAATTGTTGACTCTACCGCGGGGTGTGAAACCCTCTCGTTCCTCGATGCTTACTCCGGCTACCACCAAATTAAGATGAAAGAGTCCGACCAGCTCGCGACTTCCTTCATCACACCTTTTGGCATGTACTGCTACGTGACAATGCCCTTCGGCCTCCGAAACGCCAGGGCAACATATCAGCGGTGTATGCTCCATGTCTTCGGCGAACACATAGGCGACACGGTCGAAGCCTACGTCGATGACATCATGGTCAAGTCCAAAAAAGCAGACAACCTCATCCGAGACCTCGAAATCACGTTCGGGCGCCTTCGAGCCAAAAACATAAAACTCAATCCCGAGAAATGTGTTTTCGGAGTGCCTCGGGGCATGCTCCTCGGATACATCGTCTCCCAGCGCGGGATCGAGGCCAACCCTGAGAAGGTGGCGGCCATCACGCGAATGGGGCCGATTCGGGATCTCAAGGGCATGCAGAGGGTCACAGGCTGCCTCGCGGCCCCCAGCCGCTTCATCTCACGTTTAGGGGAGAAGGCCATGCCTCTGTACCGCCTCTTGAAAAAATCCAAGCGATTTACGTGGACCGCAGAGGCCGAGGGGGCCCTCAACGAACTCAAAGCCAAGCTGACGTCCACTCCGATCCTCGTCCCTCCTCGACCAGCAACGGCGACCGAACCGCCTGAGCCCCTCCTCCTCTATGTCGCCGCAACCACCCAGGTGGTCAGCGCGGCCATAGTGGTGGAGAGGCAAGAGGGAGGACGCGCCTTGCCAGTCCAACGGCCAGTTTGCTTCGTTAGCGAGGTGCTTTCGGAAACGAAAATCCGCTACCCACAGGTGCAGAAGCTGCTCTACGCCATCGTCCTTACGCGTCGCAAGCTCCAACATTACGTCCTCGGCCACCCAGTTACTGTGGTATCCTCGTTCCCCTTGGGGGAGATCATCCATAACCGGGAGGCCGCTGGAAGGATTGCCAAGTGGTCGGTCGAGCTGATGGGCGAGACCATCACCTACGCACCACGGAAGGCCATCAAGTCTCAAGTGCTTGCGGATTTCGTCGCCGAGTGGACCGACACTCAGTTGCCACTAGTCCAAATTCAAGCTGAGCTGTGGACGATGTACTTCGACGGGTCGCTCATGAAGACAGGAGCAGGCGCGGGCTTGCTCTTCATTTCACCCCTCGGAGTCCACATGCGCTACGTCGTTCGCATCCACTTTGCCGCATCTAACAACGTCGCAGAGTACGAGGCACTTGTCACCGGATTACGAATCGCCCTCGAACTCGGGGTCCGACGCCTTGACGTTCGAGGCGATTCACAGCTAATCATCGACCAAGTGATGAAGGCCTCGAGCTGCCACGACGCCAAGATGGAAGCATACTGCAATGAAGTGCGCAAGTTGGAAGACAAATTCCATGGCCTCGAGCTTACCCATATCGCTCGACGGTACAACGAAGCCGCGGATGAGCTCGCAAAAATCGCGTCGACTCGAGGTACGGTCCCTCCGGATGTGTTCTCGAGGGACCTCTTCGAGCCCTCCGTCGATTTGGGCTCGGGGGCTTGCTCTACACCCTCAAAGCCCCACCCCATGACCTCGATCGGGGCCCCCTCGACCGGGGCCCAGGTTATGGAGATCCAGGAGACATCCCCTCCGTCGAACCCGCCTCCGGATTGGCGAGCCCCTTTACTCAACTGCCTCATTCGGGGAGAACTCCCGGAGGACCGAACTGAAGCTTGACGGATCGCGTGACGGGCCAAGTCCTACGTCATCTACGGTGACGACAAGGAACTCTACAGGCGAAGCCCTTCGGGCGTCCTTCAGCGCTGCATTTCCATCGAGGAAGGAAGGAGGCTCCTCGAGGACATACACTCAGGAGCCTGCGGCCACCACGCAGCGCCAAGGACCCTCATAGGCAACGCTTTTTGACAGGGTTTCTACTGGCCGACCGTAGTTTTCGACGCCACGAACATCATCCGCTTGTGCAAAGGGTGTCAATTCTACGCCAAGCAGACGCACCTCCCAGCTCACGCCCTACAAATGATCCCCATCACCTGGCCGTTTGTGGTCTGGGGCTCGATCTTGTGGGGCCTCTCAAAAGGACAACCAAAGGGTATACACACCTGCTCGTTGCCGTCGATAAATTTACCAAATGGATCGAGGCCTGGCCCATTAGCAACATCCGCTCCGAACGGGCGGTCGAGTTCTTCACCGACATAATCCATCGCTTCGGGGTCCCGAACGTCATCATCACCGACAACGGCACGCAATTCACCGGCAAGAAGTTCTTGGATTTTTGCGATCGCCATCACATCCGTGTGAATTGGTCCGCGGTTGCACATCCTCGAACTAATGGCCAGGTCGAGCGCGCCAACGGCATGATTTTGCAGGGCCTCAAGCCAAGGATCCTCAAACGCCTCGGCAAGCACGGAAAAAAATGGGCCACGGAGTTGCCGTCGATCCTATGGAGCTTAAGGACAACACCTAGTCGAGCCACGGGGTTCACCCCATTCTTCTTGGTCTATGGGTCCGAGGTCGTCCTCCCCACTGACCTCGAGTATGGTTCCCCTCGACTAAAGGCCTACAACGAGCAAACTAACGAAGAAGCCCTCGCAAACGCCATCGACCAGGTCGAGGAGGCTCGAGACATGGCACTGCTTCACTCCGCGAGGTATCAGCAAAAACTTCGACGCTACCACGACAAGCACGTGCGCCCGAGGGACCTCCAAGTTGGAGACCTCGTCCTACGACGACGGCAGAACAACAAAGGACGTCACAAGCTGACGCCGCCATGGGAAGGTCCATTCGCCGTAGCTGAGGTGCTAAAGCCCGGGACGTACAAGCTCGCTAACGACAAAGGTGAAATCCTCACCAACGCGTGGAACATCGAACAGCTACATCATTTCTACCCTTAGGGCACCAGTGCCCTTGTACATTCTCGCATGTCTTGTACATTCCCGCATGACAAATATAAGGACTACTTTCGATTATAAGTTCAAACTCGTTATTATACATGCAAGAGGTAACCTCGACCCTGTCTTGTACATTCTCGTTATTATACATGCAAGAGGTACCCTTAGGGCACCAGTCGAGCCTCCCTCGGGGGCTAACGGGGGGGGAACCCCCTAAGTTCCTAAAAATACGAACGATTTTTTCGCACGCTCCCCTCTTTTTGCTTCCCAACTAAGTTGACAACGCCTCGAACTCCCTTGGGGTCGAGGGTTGTCGAGCCGGAGCTCTCCTACGCTTCCGGGCTACGGTGCCTCCACTCGCTCCCCCCTCGAGGGATACGAGTTCACGTTGAACGCTCAGTTGGAAAACAAAAGTGAGGCGAGCAGAACTTGAGCGCTTCTTCTTTCTCACACCTCGATACGCTTCGCGACTAAGTAGAAAATGCCTCAAGCCCCCTTGGGGTCGAGGGCTGTCGAGCCGGAGCTCTCCTACGCCCCCGGGCTACGGTACCTCCACTCGCTCCCCCTCGAGGGAGACGTGTTTGCCTCAAAAACTTAGTCAAAAAAGCGAAGTCTAAGTGAGTAGAAAGCAGAAAAGGTTCGAAAGAAAAACGACAAATCGCATTACGATAGATGCATTCATGTTCAAAAAGGGGCTTTCAAAGCCACATTGAATAAAATTTACAAAAATTAATTCATTACATGGGCACCCTCGCCCAGTCTTGCCCTACAGGCTCGCCCCGTCACCGCCCCCCTCGACATGGTACCCTACATCCGCCGGGGGGGAGGACTTCGTCCTCGAATAACTTCGCCAGCTCTCCCCCCGGCCTCTCGGCGTCGTTGATGAGCCCTCGGCAGCGCTCCTCATTCTCGGCGTCGGTCTTCGAGATGTCAGGAACAAAGCCTTGGGCCACCACGTTCATATCAAAAACGAAGCCGGAGGAGACCACCGCAAGCGCCCGCTTCACGCCAGTGTGAAGCGCCTCCCGCACGCGATCTCGAAGGGTGGCGTCGAGGTAGTAGATCCGATCCACGAGCGCAGC
Source organism: Bothriochloa decipiens (assembly GCA_023333625.1). Taxonomy (NCBI): domain Eukaryota; kingdom Viridiplantae; phylum Streptophyta; class Magnoliopsida; order Poales; family Poaceae; genus Bothriochloa; species Bothriochloa decipiens. Next base: position 662,148 of record JALGXP010000021.1, on the reverse strand, counting down.
ATCGGGGATGTCTTCTTCGGCGCCCTCGACGGGCCCGACCTCCCAGAGGGCGCAGAGCCCGTCGAGGGCAACCCGGAGACGACCAAGAAGTGCCCCCTCCGCCGCAAGGCTCTCCTGTAGCGCCTTAGCGACGTCTTGAGTCGCAAGCAGCTCGGACTCGATGCCTGAAGCACAAAGCAAGAATTCGATAAACCATACGGAAAGAACAAAGATCAAAAACCCTTTGAGGAACTCACCAGCACAGCGAGTCTCGAGGGCGTTGCGATCCCCCAGCACGGCGTCACGCTCCCCCGAGCCTCGTCCCGCTCCCGCTGGGCCTCTTTGAAGGCTCGGGTCACCTCCGTCTTCTCGAAGCGGAGGGTCTCGAGGGCGCCACCAGCTAGGATGATGGCCTGCTCCTTGTCCTAGAGGGTGGCCTTCATGGCCCCGAGCTGGATTTCGAGGTCGGCGGCACGGCTCTTCTTTTCCTGGGCCAAGGCGGAGAGGGCGTTGCGCGTGGCGGAGACTTCAGCGAAGCTGGCCTCGAGCGAACGGATGCGCACCATGGAGCTCTGAGCCTCCGCCATGAGCAGCTCGACGCGCTCCTAGGCTCAGACGCTCTCGACCCTGGCCTTCTCCGATTCGGCCTTCGCCACGTCAGCCTCCTCCCTGGCACGCTCGAGCTCCCCCTCGAGGCGGGCGGCTTCCCCTCGAGCGGCGTCGGAGTACGCCTTCGCTCGGGCGGCTTCCTCTTTGGCCTTGGCGGCCTCCTCCCTCGTCTGCTTCAGCTCCTCCTCGAGCTCGGCCACCCTGCTCTGCGCAGAACCGCCGGCCTCGAGTTGGCGAAGCACTTCCTCCCGGCTGTTGTGCGTTTCGTGGAGGAAGACTGACTTCAAGTAGGACCGCCTCCGCGCCGCCTAGGGACAGGAAATCGAGGGTTGAGGCATCCCATACGAAAAGAACTTAAAAATATACATATGGCCTAACACAGCGACTCACCCTGAGATTCCGGTCAAGGCCTTCGGCGAGCTCGGCGCCCAGTTTCAGCAAGTGTCGCAGCCACGCCCGGGACCGCTCGGCCTCCTCCCAGCACTCGACCTCCGCTGGGTCGTTCATCTCGATCCTCGAAGCACTGGGATCGCCAAGTTCTCGGAGCACGATGCGCTCCTTGCCCCAATCTAGAAGGACCGTCTTGACCTTGGCTCGCGCCAAGGAATCGATCTCCTCCACCACATCGCCTGGAACGCCGTAACCCACGGCCAACTCTCCCGGGATGTGGAGCTCTGACGCGGCGCGGGCACCCCTCAGCCCGGGGTCGGACGTCGACCTCCTCAGCACACCGACAGCCGCCATCTCCTCCGGCTGCTTCATCGACGGTTGCGGTGCCTAATCCGGTGCTGCGTCCGGAGCCGTCGGAAGCAGCGAAGGTGTGGAGGCCGAAGCTTCACCCAACGCCATGACTTGTGGCGCCGGTGGGACCACCGCCGGCGCGTCTTCTGCCGGGCTCGGTACCGAGGCATCCTCCGGTTGCGCCCCTGGCAGCCGCGGGACCGTCGACGCCTTCGATGCCGCTTCTTGTTCGGACAGCAACTCGTCCATAGTGATCACGGACACCCATTGTTTGGGCAGTCCGGAAGTCACTTCCGCCTCAGACGTCTCGGGCGGTTCCTGCCCTGACGGGTCCAGCGGCGCCGCATCCCCCGGCGGCGTCTGCTGCGCCTGCTGATGCTGGGGCTGGTCCCCAGTTTCCTCCTCCTCCTGCTGTGGCCATGGCGGCTTCGCTTCTTGCAGGGCCCCCTGCTCCTGCTCCCTCCGGGCCTTGAGCTCGCGCAGACCCGCCGGCCAGGGCCGCCGCTCTCCCGTCAAGGGGGGAAGGGTCAAGGCCTCCTCACCCTCAAGGTCCACGACGACGGCCCCCTCTCCCAGCTCATGGCCCTCGGGGGCTCCCGCCTCGGGTGCGGGGATCGAAGCCTCCGGACCACCAGAAACGGAAGCACCCGACGTCGGGACGCCGCCTCCTGGTGTCGGGTCGAGCTCGAGGGCCGCGGGCGGTGATGTCAAGGAGGCACTCCCTCCCTCGTGCGTCCTCCCAGGCACAGATTCGCCACCCGCCGTGGCCCCCGGGACGCTCGACCCTGCAGCAGGAGTGGAACCCGTCAGCCTACCGCGTGCCATAGCACCAAGGGCGGAGGACAACCACTTGGCTTCCCACGGAGCCAAGGGCCTTGACGACGCACCTGTAGCTGGGGCCTCTGTCTTCGAGGCTGCATCCATCTTGAGCCGCTTAGCCGGCGCGAGAGACGCCTCCTCGATCTGGCGCTTGGGCCTGAATGGAAAGCAGAACGGCAAAAAGGTTTATTGAAACGCACAAAGACGACGCAACGAAAAGAAAATGATTCAACGGCACTTACCCGAAGGGTATAGAGGCCTTACGGGCACCCCTCGAACTGCCCACAGATTTCGAGACCCCTCCCGAAGCCGAGCCCTTCGCAGGGCTGGGGCTGCTCGGGGCCATCGGTGGGGTCGCCGCGCTTCCCTGCTTCGACGGGGCCTCCCGGGCACGCCTCTGCTCCACGCGCGCCGACGACCGGGATCGGGTCTCCCGGATCGAAGTGGGTGGGCTCCCGCCTCGAGTGCGACGCGAGGTGGGTGATCCCCCTCGAGGCGAGGCCTCGGCCCCCTTTTTCCACGTCGGCACTCCGAGGCCGACGCCGCCGGCTGAGGGGCGCGCTGCTCCGCCACCTCCTCCTGCACGAAGGGGCGGTCAGCATGGGTGGATTCCGGCAGGATGCGATCAAGGCGCCCCTCCACCCCCTCGACGTCCTCACTATCATCATCATCATCTTCATCTCCCTCGGACGAGGGAGACTCCTCCTCCGGGAGCCCGTCGCGCCTCTGCTCAACGCGGCGCTTCGCGAGCCTTTCGCGCTCCCGGAGCTTCTTGGCTTTCTTTTTCTCCTCCTCGTCCTTACTCCGCTTCTCTTGCTGGGCGGTGAAACGTCTTACCTGACGATCGGCAGCGTCCTCCCTTAGTGGAGGCCTCGATCTCCGGTAGTCGATTCTCCCCTGCGCAAAGACATTCAGTCACAGGGACATAAGAAAGGGGAGGAGGAGGGGAGAGGGAGGGGGAAAAACTCGAAGGTCACGAGTAGAGGCACTCACCAGGTCGAGGCAACCCTCCTCTGGCCGCATGGGGAGACGGTTGACGTCTTCCACCTTGAACGAGCCAGACACCATCCCCTTTACCCGCGCGATGACTTCCGAGGCGGACGGCCTGTCGCCGGACATCCGGCACCTCCTGAGAAGCTCGGGCGCCGCCGAGGGGAGCATCTCGTCCAACCGCAGCGGGCGCTCCATCAGAGGGAGCACCCATCAACTGTGAAAGGCCGAGGCGACCATCCCCGCTGTCAGGCCCGCTTCTCGAAGGGCCCTCATCACGACGACGAGGGGGTGAAGTCGACGCTGAAGGTCTCCCGCGACACCGAACGGCCAATTGTATGGACGCTCGGCGATGAGCCGCCCGGTGTACGGTGGGAGATAGCCGCCGTCATTGCGCAGATAGAACCATTGCTCGTCCCACCGGGAGTGGTTAGTCGCCAACCCGGTGGGGATGTACTCGCGTGGCTCCTCCGACCTCCCGGTCTTCAACGCGAAGTTGAGGCATCCCGCTCTGACGATTCACCTTACTCCGACCGACACCGGGGAGGCGAACCACTACCCCTTGTAGAGGTGGAGCCATAGTGTGGCAGAACCTCCTAAATCATATGGCCCACACGCATGATTATTGTCTAAACAGACTCCAAATAATCATGACTGTGTTCCATACGACTTATAAAGTCTGTCGGGTAAATCCCGAATCATCCACGATTTTCCGAGCAGGATCAATCATTGTAGAGAGACATTGCAGTATTACAACAGTTTCATATAAATAAAATACCACGGAGTAAAACAGCGGAAGACTTACAATAACATACATTTACAAACTCTGAATTTCAAAATATTTACAAGGATAGGTTTAAGTTATACAAACCATAATAGTAGTGGAGTAGCAGTAGATTACAATATTACACAAAAGCTCTGCCCAAGAGCTTAACTTCTTTATTCGTCGTCGCTTTCCTCGACGACTGTCATGCAACAGGATGCATAACACTCCTGCCCATGAGGCTCACCTGCAACAAGGGTTCAACAAACCCTGAGTACAAAGTACTCAACAAGACTGACCCGACGAAAGAGAAGGGTAGAGTCAACAGAAATGCAGGTTAGAGGGACAAGGTAAGGTCTGTAGGAGATAAGAAATTTTGCGTAAAAGCTTTATAGAAAGAGAAGTTTGCTTGGGCTAGCTCCCATTATCACTCAACTTCATTATTGAATCTTAACTTTTGTTCAAGTTGTTACTACGATGATGATCAGTGATCGAGTCTTCTTCTCCGAGAAGCAACGGCGATTCGAATCCATTTTCATACCCAGCTGGGACCTAGGCGACTGAGCATACCAGAGACTTTAACTCCGAACCACCCCAGATACACCGATATACCGGGATAACAACCTCAGCCGTATATCACCACATGATACACGTGAGCTCGGCGGCCCAGCGTACCGAGATACATGGGAACTTAAACCCCACAGTAAAACACACTATGACAGCAGATGGGATTCTCTGACCCCACGCTAGGTCACTCCATGGCATACACGGCTCCAACCATCCGTATACCACTTCATGCATGTGGATTTCTAAATTCTCGATATCATCCAGTTCACCAACGGACGGGACCTAGGGCATCAACAGACGAGAACACTACAGAGGGACTCCATTCCCAATGCAAGTTCGCCGTCCGGACTCGATTTATTACTAACATCAAGCTTTCAATAAGAAAACCAATCTCATCTTTTTCATTCTTTTCCTTAGAATAATTAAATAAATAAGCAGGGCTAAGCATTTCTACTCATCTTTCAAGTAGGTAACAAGGATTAAGGAAATAAGACAGGTAATGCAATTTGTGGGTTTTCACTCAACTCCTAGCACTTAATGCAACATATCAGAGCTGAAGCGGTAAAACTTTTTATAAATAGAATAGGATTTAAATGTATCCGGGGCTTGCCTTGATGTTCGGGGTAGACGGTCTCGAAATCCGGATCAACTCCCGACTCTTGAATCTGCTCGTCCTTCAGATCTGAGTGATACGTTATCTCTCCGTTAACGGAAACTATTCGATAATTAATATGCTTTACATGATGGAATAGTAAACATGATGCTCGATGAATGCATGATCAGATTAAAGGATCGAGTACAACTTTTCTTCACGATAAGGTTGCAAGCTAACAAGACTTCGCTTATATAAATGATTAGGGTTAACTACGCCATTTTTATAATTAATTAAACACATAAAATAACATTAATTAAGCCCGAATGACATGATTAAGATAAGCGCAAACAATTAATTAAAAAGCCAAAGGTCATTAAGGTTAATGACCTAAGGTCATCAATCAATCCCAAAGCCAAACAACTCCTATAATGATTAAGTTTAACTAAAGGGGTTAATTTAATTATTTAAAAGCATTAAAGAAAGGCATAAAAATTAAAGTTATCAAATTTGGCATTTCATATTTTTCCTAGGTAGATAATATCATAAAGAACATTCATAAAAATTTTTAGAATTTTTGGAGCTATATATGAATTACTATGAATTATCAAAGAAAATAGCATTTAAATCATTTTCTGAAAATGGAAAAATAAAAAAAATTGGCACAGTAACTCCGGGTCAACAACCGACCCCGCCGGGGTTGACCGGCGATGCCTCGAGCTAGCTATCGAAGCTCGAGGGCCCGCAGGCTAAGACATGCCCGGCTAACTCACGGACGGGCTATGGCGGCTCGAAGCTAAGGCCTGCTCGAGGAGCTATCGAGCGGTTAGGTGCTGTACACTCGAGGTTACAATTCGGGCGTCCTCTCGAAGGCGGAACTCCGCTCGAGCGAATGGACCAGCCTCGAAGACGAAACTTCCCCCAGCGAACGAGCCTCCCCTCGAGGACGGAACTCCGCCCGATGAACGAGCCTCCCCTCGAGACCAGTGCACCCCTCGACTCGAACCCTTCGAGAACAGTGCACCCCTTGACTCGACACCTTCGACTCGATCCCTCGATTCGAGCCCACACCTCGACCGTCACCCCCTCGACTCGTCGGCCGGGCCCTCGAGCAGGACTCCGACGACTTCGAACTGCACTACAACAACTCCCGATGCGAGATGGATGAAATTGATAACACGAATAGACGCAGGAGCTCACCATGGCGCTGATGCGCACGTTAGTAGAGGTCCGGAGTGGCTGGGTTGAACTGCGGTCGACGGCGGTGATGGCGGCGGCGGCGCTCCGATGGCACGACGGTGTTACGGCGACCTCCGGTAATGCGCTGCTAAAACCAAGGTGCGCATCAGACGCAGGATAACACGGAGAGCACGATAAAAGGATCGAAGGTAAAATATTTTCACCTCCGGCGACGGCAAACGGCGGAGATGGCGCGGCGGCTCGGCTGACCGGCCGCGGAGAAGCAGGTGGCGTGCGGGTGGCTCGAGTAAGGAGAGCAGGCATGAACTGGCCCAAAAGGACCGTGAAGAAGTTGCGGAGCTTTGGGCAAGAGCAATTGGACAAAGGTTGAGCGTCGACGGCGAATTTCGGCGGCGGAGGGAGATCGTCGGCGACGGCGGCGGGAGGAAGAAAGAAGAAGAATGACGACGGCCGACTGCTATTTATAGCATGGAGTCGATATCTGAGCAAGCGACACGACGACGGTGAACCTTCGCGCGTCTGTGAGCGCGCGGGCGGCCGAGAAGGTGCGGCGGTGGACGGCGGCGCGCGATGAGAAGCCGGCCATGGCGTTCGCCGATAGGGTTAGGTGCTGTTCAAGTTATTTACAGAATTGCCACTCGGTTTAAAATACAAATTACTCCAAAATTTGTATAAGAACTTGAAAATCTCCAAAAATATCATTTGCATAACTTTTCAAGAGCTACACTTTTCCTTTAAGGGACATCTTCAAATTCTGTTTAGATTTTAAAATTTGAATTCAGATTTGAAAAGGGGATTAACCCTAGAAATAAACATTTGAAATTACTTTTGATTTTTAAATAAAACTTGAAAATCTTCAAAACTATGAAATGTTGAGTTTGTCAAACCAAACATTTTTCACGTACAAAGTTTCCTCAAATTATGCATAATTTTTAAATTATGGTTTTAAATTCAAAAGGGGATAAATGCTAGAAACTGTATTTTCAAATTAATTTGAAATTCCTTTTGGAAACTTGAGAAACTTTGTATACCAACTTTGTAGCTCCTGTCAAGATCTACAAACTGTCTTTCTAGAGTATCTCCAAATTCCTTATAGAATTTGAATTAGAGAAAAGGGGATAAAACTAGGGTTGGGAATAAAAGGTTTTTGAAATAGAGTTTAAACTCAATTGGGTTTCTAACTTAATTGGTTGGTTATTAGTGATCACAAACATCATCCAAGGACAATTTTAGGTCATTGACCCAATAACACCCTTGGTTGACCAGGTTGACTTTTGAAAAACCTTTTATAGTATTTCCTATTTGAATTTAAACTTGGATAGCCAGGCTTAGAAATAAGTTTGGAAATCCAAATTTAATTTCAAATAAGGAAATCATTTTTAGGGTTGGACTTAGACTTATACACTATGCTTGATACTAGTGTAAACACAGTTTACACCTCAAGTACATAGAGTATAAACTAAGCATTTACGATGACATTCGAAAATAGGATTTTATCATTTCATGTGACAAGTCATTCCAGAAACTCAATCAACCTATGAAATGTAAACTTATTTTAGTTGATGCACATTAAAGTTGACTTAACCATGAATGCTTTGCAATGCATATGATGACATGGTAGGTTTTAGTTAATATAACACCAGAGGTGTTACAGCCTTCCCCCCTTAAAGAAATCTCGTCCCGAGATTTTAAAGCATCTAGTGAAGTAATGGAAAAGAAAATGTGTCAGGATATCACAATTCTACTAAGTTTATAAAGGAAAGGAGTTGTACCACTCATAGAGAAGTTACAACTCGTAAAAAGAATTATTACTTTAGATAGAAGCATAGAACTCCGGGAAGTTTTCCAATAGATAATCCTCTGATTCCCAAGTGGCTTCTTCTTCTAAATGTTGGTCCCATTGTACTTTGTACCATCTGATTGTTCTACTTCGAGTAACACGATCCTTCTGATCCAAAACTCGAATTGGATATTCAGAGTAAGTTAGATCAGGTTCAAGTTCAATGCCTTCAACATCAACAATCTTATCTGGTACTCGAAGACACTTCTTAAGTTGGGACACGTGGAACACATTGTGTACGGCCGACAGTTGTTCAGGTAGTTGCAGACGATATGATACCTTTCCAACTGGTGCCAGAATCTGAAATGGTCCAATATATCGAGGTGCTAACTTACCCTTGACTCCAAATCGGGTAACTCCTTTCATGGGTGACACCTTTAGATATACATAATCCCCATTATTGAAATACAACGGTCGACGCCTTTGGTCTACATAACTCTTCTGACGAGATTGTGCTATCTTTATATTTTGTTGTATCTGTTTAACTTTTGCTTCAGTTTCTTTGACAGATGTGCTTCGTCAAAGATCTTTTGTTTTAACTCAGAATCTTTTGGTATGACCAGACGATTCTTATACCATAGGACATCCGCTTCATCGATTATGAAACAAGGATTCTTTTCATTTCTAACTTTCTTTTTGATATAATGAATTCCCTTATTACTTTTCTGAGCAGCAATAATCTGATCTCTGATATTTGTCTCAACCGCAATGTTAGACAAACTTCCTCGTTGCACCATCTCTATACCCAATTTTTCTATGTCATGACATATAGAGATATCCAAAGGCTTCAATGTTAAACAATGACAGTGACCTTTTCGACTAAGTGCATCTGCCACTACATTGGCTTTGCCAGGATGGTAATAGATTTCTAAATCATAATCATTAATCAGTTCTAACCATCTTCTTTGCCTCATATTCAAATCATCTTGAGTGAATATGTATTTCAAACTCTTATGATCACTGTAAATATTACATTTATTACCCCACAAATAATATCGCCATATCTTTAAGGCATGGACAACAGCTGCCAATTCCAAATCATGTGTGGGATAATGCTCCTCATGTTTCTTCAGCTGTCTAGAAGCATATGCAATGACTCTCCCTTCTTGCATCAATACACATCCAATACCAATACCCGAAGCATCACAATAGACATCAAACGGCTTTTCAATATTTGGTTGTGCTAGCACAGGTGCAGTAGTCATTAGTTTCTTCAATTTCTGAAATGCCTCTTCACATGCAGGTGACCAAACAAACTTGACATCATTCTTTAATAGTTCAGTTATCGGCTTGGATATTTTCGAGAAATCTGGTATGAAACGACGGTAATAACCCGCCATTCCTAGAAAGCTTCGAACTTGGTGCACAGTCTTTGGTGGTTTCCAATCCAGTATATCTTTTACTTTACTAGGGTCAACAGCAACACCCTTGCTTGATAACACATGTCCAAGGAATTTCACTTCTTTCAGCCAAAACTCACACTTACTGAATTTGGCATACAGTTGATGTTCTCGCAAACGTTGCAAAACAATTCTGAGGTGTTTAGCATGTTCTTCTTCATTCTTAGAATATATCAATATGTCATCAATAAATACAACCACAAACTTATCCAGTTCTGGCATGAACACTGAGTTCATCAAATACATGAAATAGGCCGGTGCATTGGTAAGTCCAAAAGACATAACTAAATATTCATATAGACCGTACCGGGTGGTAAAAGCGGTCTTTGGAACATCTTCTAGACGAATCTTGATTTGATGATACCCAGATCGAAGATCAATCTTAGAGAACACCTTTGCTTCTGCCAATTGATCAAAAAGCAAATCAATGCGGGGTAGAGGATACTTATTTTTAATGGTTACCTCATTCAGGGGTCGGTAATCCACACATAACCTCAAGCTCTGATCTTTCTTTTTCACAAAGAGAGCAGGACATCCCCAGGGTGATGAGCTAGGTTGAATAAAACCTTTATCTCGTAGCTCTTGTAATTGAATCTTGAGTTCTGCTAACTCAGGTGGTGCCATCCGATAAGCTCTTCTGGATATGGGAGCAGTACCAGGTTTCAAATCAATTCTAAACTCCACATTTCTGTCGGGAGGTAAACCCGATAACTCATCGGGGAATACATCAGGAAACTCACAGACCACTGGTATCTCCTCAATTTCTTTTACAGAGGTTGCACATACCTTTGGAACATGCCTCTTAAGTGTCGGAAGTTGGATAAGAAGTGAAGTTTTGCAATTGGGTATGTTTAATCTCACAGTTCTATTCAGGATGTCTATCACAGTGCCATGCCGTTTCATCCAATTCATACCCAGGATCACATCTATGTCTTGATCCTTTAATATTATCATATCAGTGGGAAAAATATACCCACCCAAACTCACTGGCACATCATGTACCATTTCTTTAGTACACATACGCCCTCCAGGCGATTGTATAAAGAACTGTTCTTTTGTATCCTTTATTGGAATTTCATGTGCCTTAACAAATGTACCATTAATGAATGTATGTGATGCACCAGAATCGAATAGCATAATTGCAGGATGATCAGCAACAGGAAACGTACCCATCATGATAGGCTCTCCTTCTGGAATATCCCCAACTTGAGTGTAGTACACTCTGCCAGACTTCTTTTCATTCTTACTATTTGTTACCTTCAAATTTCCTGCTTTAGGCTGACTCTGTGGTTGTGGTTGTGGTGCAAAGGCTCTAGGGACATAAGAGTTATACTGCCTCGAATGCGGGCAGTTTCGCGCAAAATGACCAGGTTTGCCACAGTTATAGCAGGGAAAGATAGGTGGTTGGGAATTGGGATTACGAATACCAGGGGCATTCGGTGGTCGTGGATATGAAAGATTAGCAACAGGACGAGTGAAAGCCTGTTGCGGTGCTTGATATTGTGGTGGACGATAGGGTGGACGAAAATGATTCTGAGGGTGATAAATTATTTTCTGGCGCTTTGGATTGCCACCAGAAAATCCAGAGGGTACACCCTTCTTCTTTTTGGTTTCTAAATGTTGACGGTTCTTATCTTCATAAGAGATAGCGATATTCACCGCCTCATGAAAAGTGGCATTTGGATTTGCCGTCATCATTCTCTGAATCTTACTAATCAGACCTCTCAGAAAACACTCTTTCTTTTTACGGTCAGTACTAACATAGTCTGACGCGTATTGAGACAAGTGATTAAACTTGCCAAAATATTGCATTACCGACATGTCACCTTGCCTCAAGGAGAGAAATTCTTCGAGCTTTATAGTCATTATTCCCTCGGGAATAAAATGTGCTCGAAAAGCTTCTCGAAACTCAGTCCATGTAATACGATGGCCTTCGGGCTGAGCTGCCACAAAATTTACCCACCATGCTCCTGCAGTACCTCTTAACTGCTGGGCTGCAAACATGGGTTTTTGATATTCTGTGCATTTGATCAATCCAAACTTCTGCTCCATAGTGCGGAGCCAATCATCAGCCTCCATAGGTTCATCTATTCTGCTGAAAACCGGAGGTCTAGTGTCTGTGAAATCCACATACGTGGTTTCATCTCTATGGTTCCGCCCATGATTTCCTTGTCGAGCATTCTGATTCTGGTTTTGAGCCATCATGGTTGTGGCAGTAACCAATGCTGCAACTGCATCAGCCAGAGTGGGTGGAACTGGTGGAGGATTAGGGATATCACCTTCATCCTGAGATGGACCAGCAGCATCACGGGAACGGGTGTGAGCAGGCATCTGTTGAAACACAACTTCACTTTATTCACAAAACCTTATGAGATTTCATAAGGATATATTACAAAGGCGTAACAGCAGTGCTCTTGCGAGGTGTTTGCTTAGTAATGGCCATCCTGAAGCAAGATAGGATAGATAAGAAGAAGTCTAAGGGTTAGCATGAAAAGGATTGATACTACCTAACCCAAACCATTTTAAAGGGGAAAGTAATTAAATAATTTAATTAAGCATGATGCATGAACGAACTTACGGTCTAAACGCAAAAGATTTGTAATGTAATACTTACATATATAACATAGGGCAATATAATATGCTATTTCTCCACCACACTTTATAAATCAGAATAAGGGTCGATAGAAAGAATCATAGATAAGAAATAAGCAATTTGGACCCAAAATAGTCAAATTAAAATTATTTGACTTAAAACTTTTGAAGTTTTCACAAACTAATACTACAATAACTCTTTTCAACAATGATCCAGCTCCGATACCAGCTGTGGCAGAACCTCCTAAATCATATGGCCCACACGCATGATTATTGTCTAAACAGACTCCAAATAATCATGACTGCGTTCCATACGACTTAAAAAGTCTGTCGGGTAAATCCCGAATCATCCATGATTTTCCGAGCAGGATCAATCATTGTAGAGAGACATTGCAGTATTACAACAGTTTCATATAAATAAAATACCATGGAGTAAAACAGCGGAAGACTTACAATAACATACATTTACAAACTCT
>JALGXP010000021.1:627372-638218 GCA_023333625.1 Bothriochloa decipiens | reverse complement strand
TCGGAGCCTGTCTCAGCGGCTCACAGCCGGAAGGGTAACACCAGGGGGAGAAATAGAAGGACTCCTCTCACTACTCCCAAGAAGCGTGGGTCTTAGGAAAGAGCCATACCAGTGGCCCACGGACTATATAGATTCATAAACTCTGCAGAGCGTGTACTCCCGTAACCACAAGATCACTATCATCGGCGGTGCCCCGCCTAAGCTGATTCCAGCTGCTTTCTAACCGGTGCGATGCCACCCTACCACTCAGTACTTGGACATCCCGGATAGGTACCACCGGCACACTGAGACTGTGAGACATAGTACCGGGCCCCCGTGGTCACTATGCTGTCTAAGGAGGGTGTGGGTCTCCACGCTCGTACCTCCCGACACTTTCTGCTAACAACCTAGTAGTAGTGGCACCATCCTAGCTAGTCAGACATCCGTCTCCCGCCCATACAAGAGCGAGTGGTGAGCACGTAAGTCCCAAGGTTTCGGTCCTCAAGAGATATCAGGTCCTAGAGGGGATCAGACAGGATTATCTTCTCTTTTGGGACTACAACAGTCCATGCTACAACAGCACCTCCTTCCCGGGGCTTCGCTCCACGAAGGTTCTCACCCCCGGGATCTCCTTATGCATCACAATGTGCCCGCCACAAGCACCTCACACGGGAATGCCCAGAACACATTCCCCGGCAAGACTCGCCCACACGGCTCATCGTAGAATCCTGTCCAATCGACTCAACCCTCACCACACACCCAAGACGCACGCAGCACTCTCCCCGAGTAAGGTGGCACCACGTGCCTTAACCATATAACCATGCTCTCCACCACGCATCATTATCACAGAGATATAAGCGTAGTAGAAGTAAAGCATCATAAGTAAATAAGCAAGCGTCTAGCCTATCAGCAGGTGTGCAGGAGTATGGTTGCGACAAGGTAAAGGCTCATCAAGCAATTCTATCATGCAACCTATCATCAGGTGATATTCATAATTTAGAGCACTAGCAACTAGATATTATGCCATGCGTAATAGGATCTACGAGGTTGGGTGGGGTGTGGCACCTGTGAAGTCATCATCGAGCTCCTCCTCGTACTCGTAGTTGTCCTCCTCAAGCTGATCCTCCTCTGAAACGAGACATAATAGCCGCGTTAGCGGCTCCTATAGAGTTAACACAAAGAAGCAATAAAATTCAATAACTCCAAATGCACACATACACAAGCCTATGATGTAGAGCTTATTTTTATGAAAATTTGGACACTTGGTTCATATTTTTCGGAGTTCGTATGAAGAAGTTATGAATTTCTGAAGTTTATTCTATTTTCAAAAAAAGAAAAGGGCAGATTAACCTGGTGCTGACACGTGGCAACTCCTGATTGGGCCACGTGGCGCACAGGAACAGTGCAGCTGGGGATGTGCTGATGTCATGCTGACGTCATGCTTACATCAGCACTGACGGGACCAAGTCAATGGCTGACAGGTGGGCCAGATCAACGGTCAGCGTTGAGGGTCTCGATCGGGCCTCGGAGGATCTGGACAAGGCTCGATCTTGGTCAGGTTAGGCCAGCTACTGTACACTCGAGGGGGCGGTCTGGTCGACCCCTCGGGATCGGAGTTTCGCTCGGGCGAACGGAGTGGCCTCGAGAACGAAACCTCGCCTGGCGAACGGACTGGCCTCGAAGACGGACTTTGTTCGCACGAAAGGGGCAGCCCTCGAGACTTGACCCTCTGGCCTCGAGTCAGATCCTCGACTCGAGCAGGCCCTCGATTGGAGCCTGGACCTCGACTCGTCGGGCGGACCCTCGACTCGTCGGTGGACCCTCGACTCGTCGGGCTGACCCTCGACGAATGTCGGACGGACCCTCGACTCATCGGACGGACCCTCGACTCGTCGGGCGGACCCTCGACGAATGTCGGGCGGACCCTCGATGAATGTCGGACGGACCCTCGACTCGTCGGGTGGACCCTCGACTTCGTTGAACGGACCCTCGACTTCGTCGGACGGACCCTCGACGAATGTCGGTTCATTAGCTGAGCTACGTGGCTGGTCGGCTAGGTGCTCGAACTTGGGGAAATCGACCCTCAAGCCGGTGGTGGTCAGCGAGGCGCGGCGGCGAGACTAAACTCGCCGGCAAAGCCGGGCATTGGTCTCCATCTTCCTCCTTGCCCTTCGATTGGAGAAGCTGGGATCTCCATGAGCTAGCTACCGGGGCTAGTCGAGGCACGGCGGGGCGTGCGCGGCTCGGCGGCCACGGCGGACGCTCCGGCGGCCAGAGTCCGGGGAGGCCAGAGCTACAAAAGTGCGTGGCTCCAACTGTGGCCTATGCCGGCTCCTAGAGGTTGCCAAAACGTGCTCTAGACTACGGCGAAGCTATTGGTCGCGGTAAGGAAAGAAACAGCGATAAGGGGAGCAAGAACGTCGACGGTGTACTGGTGACGGCCATGGCCGAGCAGGGCGAGGGCGGGGATGCTTACACGCGTAGCGACGGTCGAGGCAGGTGACGCGGGCTTGGTGGCGGCTCGGTGCAGGGGAGGCGAAGCCGGGGCGTCGAGGCGGTTATGCGGCGCTCCCAGGTCCTCCTCAGCGCGCGGACGGCGGCAGCAGCAGCACTCTAGCTCCGCCTCCTTCCTGCTCCTCCCTCCTTCTCTCTCTCTCTCGACCGACCTGGTGGCGGGTCTCCACAAAGACGGCGGGGCGATGGGGAAACCCTAGAGGCCAGGGTGCTCCACTTTAAATAGGCACGGCGGCCGGCCATGGACGGCGGAGGCAGAAGATGCCCATCGGGCGGCTGTGCGCGGCCACGATTAGGGTTAGGGTTCGGGGAGTGGCGCGGCGTGGTTAGGTGAGGATGGACGGCATCCGTGTCGTGATGGCGAGTCACGGGCGAGCAGCGGGCGGTGGAGCTTCGCCGTTCCATTTCTGGAACATCGGACGCGACGCGTGGTGAACAGAAGTGGTAAAAGGTAGGAGCTGACAGCACGGTCCCACGCGTCAGCGAGAGAAAGGGGAGGGGCGCGGGCGCATCCGGCGGCAGGCCCTTGGTGGGCCGTCTTGTTGGGCCGGCGGTCGGCGGACGGTCGAGCGCGCGCGGGCGATCGACGGGGCGCGGCAGCGCGCGGCGCGACTGGGCCGACGGTCGAGGCAGGCCGGTCGAGCGCGCGCGGGCGAAACACGGCAGCGCGCGAGCGCAGGCCGAGCTGGGCCTCGAGCTCGGGCCTCGAGCGCGTGGGCTAACGCGCGAGCAAGCGCGTGCGTCGGCGGTCGAGCGCGCGGCTGGGCTGGGCCAGCGCGGGGGGGTCGATAGCAGGCATATATATATATATACATGTATTAAAAGGTTATTCGATTTTATTAATCATCACATAAAATCGAATAAGAGGCGAATCAAACTCTGGTTATTTAAATGTAATGCTCGGGCTATCGTCGGGTGCTATTTTGTGCAACTATTGGCGGGTTTTCCTACATGACATCCACCATACACTGGTAAACTTTTAGAAAAATTTTTGAAAGCTCGTGTTTTTGGTGATCGGATTTTTAGGGTTGTTACATTACCGCCGCCGCCGTGGCCGTCGCCGCCTCGCTATACGCCGCTGCTCCCCGGCGTCCGCCCGGAGTCATAGGTGAAATATATATTTATTTAATTTTTAATGTTGAAAAATAGAATAAATAAGAAAATTTTTAGATATAAAGATCTTTTTTAATCTAATTAATGCATACGAGATTTATTGGATGTGGTAAATCTTCTTAATTTTTGGAACTTTGATATGACATAATTTAGTTAGCATATATACTTTATCTACTTTTTATGCGGTAACTCGTGCCGTACATACGTGCCCAACAATATACTAAAATGTGTAAGTGCCCAAAGAACGTGTTTAGGGTACATGAAACTTTACGTTACCACATTCTCAATATATATATGATAACTACGTGCTTTATTAGAAGGCTCCCTAAATTATGTGACATAGTTTTAATCGAGTTAGCATAATATACACACTCGATTATGTAACTTGTTAGCGTGTAAAAGTTGATCAATTTCAAGACAAAAATACAAAATAAATTAAAATATAAATAACTTCATCAATGTATAAATAAACTAAAGTATTTATTCAAGGGTATTCGGTTGAATATTCATGCGTGCGCACGGAAAAGGAAGAGACGGTCTGCTGGATTCTAACTTCCGTGACGTAAGGATTTTACCATGTGTATATTTTTTCAATGTTGGTTAATTAATTATTTAAAACCATAAAATTAAGGGCTCAGGTTTATTATAAGATTTTAGCTCCTAATAAGTAAAGAGTGTATCGTAGCATTCCAATGTATGCCTGAGTTCTAGCTTCTCTCCATATGCTCACGAGCCAACGGAGATCGTTGCTATACAACGTTGTGGGCGCATTGCAGTGGCATTCTTGAAAACTTTTCCTGAACGTCAGGTGCCACGTCAGGCGACATGCATGCTGGCCGTGTAAATCTAAACAACTGTAAATTGCTAATAGTCTTTGTGCAAACACAAATTAGATTTGATCGGATTTGTGGTTTTGCCTAACGAGATTTTTATATCTACAGAAATTGCAATAAACTAAAGCTACAATTTTAACATAAAATATATGCAATTTCCGTCGCCCGAAAGGAACTTGAATTTTAGCAACTCTCTTTATTTATATATATCTTGTCTGTTTACGTACGTACGTATATGTGGCCAGCCGGCCAGGTACGTAGCATGCATTGTGTGAACTATGCAGGACAAACTACTAGCAAGCAGCTTGTTGATGCATGTTAATTAGTGCCCTTTCTCCGATGCGTCTCTTGCAGAGGCAGAAAAGGATTTATTCCATCGATCGAACCTAGAAGGAGGAGTGTCGTTTCCACAACAAGGTGCTAGCTATCATCACCGATATGATCCATCTGGTTCTGCGAATTGCAATGCAAGGAGGTGCATCCATGCACTCACGCAACGTATGACTTCTTGCATTATTTCCTGCTACACTACACCTAAGATGGAGGATCACAAGCAGGCACGCACGCACGCATCACGCACCAGTACCACCACCCTAAAATGGAGGATCACGGTGCGTTATTTTGTTTTCCTTTTCTTTTTCGTTTGCATCTAAAACATATTGATCCACAGTGTACCAGACAATTTGTCTTTTCCTTTTCCGATCAACTTGCACTATGCTGATGTGTCTATGTGTAGCTCGAAATCCTTAATAAGTTTAGGGACCTATTGACACCCAAAATTGTCCAAATTGTATAATAGACCCCACCATCATGTTTCTATCGTCAAGATGGCCAGAAAGCACACTTGGATCATCGCATTTGGAGCCCGGGCGAAGAAAACGACGTTTCGGGGGGTCTGACCCAGCCAGAGTCGGCTTAGCCGACTCCCCAAGTTAACTAAGCTGACTTTTACAACTTCCTCAAATGCAAGAATGGACCTCACCATTGCATTGCTCTCATCGAGCTGATTGAAAAATATACAGATTGAAGGATACAATGAAAAAAAAATGACAGTATCTGCTAGTGCATACTAATCTTGAATCAATGTTTTAAATAGCGGGCTAAGGCTTTTAGCGGTTGCCTCTTTCAAAAGCTAAGAAAGGCTATAGCGGGCTAAATAGTGGGCTAAGTCATTTAGTGGTTGAGTAAAATATATGTCGAACATCAGTGGATTCTACCTCTATACAAACATAAAAGATAAATCATGTATTAAAAAAAACCAAATAAGAAGTGATGGTCTTACAAGTAGTATCATAAACACATGAGTTTAAAGTGGATTATCTTTGCATAACTAGTTTGATAGCCATGTTCATTTTCTTCCAATACTTAGCGGGCTAAATGGGTGCTATTTAGCGGATTTAGCGGGCTAAATGGAGGCAATAGCGGCAAATAGCGTTTAGGGCTAAAAGCGGCATAGCTTAGCCTTCAGTCTTCTGAAAGGCTATAGCGGGCTATTTAAAACAGTGTCTTAAATTCATTTGAGATAAAGAGTAACATACATAGTTGTGCAGCTGCCGGTGATCGGTGATGGCCTTAACACTAGCTATGCCCAGCCTGATGGCAGTGTGGAGGCCCTCCACTATGGCCATCGCCTCTAGCAGCACCTGGCCATCATCATCGTCATCGTGCCCGCCCACGAACCCTAGCACAGGCTTGTGCCCCCTAAGCACGACCTCTCCCTACGGGCGTGCACACGGCCACCGCCAGCACCGGCACGCCACCGCCGGGGTCCTCATCACCAAGGCCGCCTACCACCTCGTCGGTGATCATCGTGCCCTTGCACAAGACGAGGAAGATCGGACGTGCCGAAGAGGACGAGGATGAGGCCGCATTGTTGGTAGAGGGAGAGGAGGGATGGACGGGGATGAAGGCTTGGCAGGGAACGCGCACCGCGCCGTGTTGGTCGCTGGCGGCTGCCATCGTCATCGTTAGGCAATTGGGGTGGGCAAAGGCGAGGGGTTTTGTTCCCTCGTGCAGCCCAAAAAGAAGCGCATATGCTGACTGATGGAGTGGGCTGGGATGGGCTAGGCCGGCCGGCCTATACGCCCTGGGCCACATGTCCGTGGTGTTCTGCATGGCATTCTTTTTCAAAAAAAGAAGTCTATGCAAGATATGATGCCTCCCTCTCTGACATGCATCGCCGGCGTGCCCAGGGAGTCGTGCACGACGTCGATCGCTAAGGCAAGCGGCCTGGACGCGTCGCCGCTGCCAGCGTGCACAACCACAACACAATGATCCAGTCCCGTGTGCCGCATGCATGGGATCAGGATAAACCATGAATAGCGATCCGTAGAATTGACCCGGCCAGCCCGGCCAACTGGCCGAGTCCAGCAGTGACCATCTGCGCTTCTTATAGGAGGGTAAAAATAAAACCCTCGCCTACCTGCCAATTAGGTTCCGAGTGATGGCCGCCGGCGCGGTACGTGTGCCGCTGGTGTGCAGCCCAGTCTCTCTCCGCGTCCATCCCTCCTCTTCCTCTACCAATAATGCCGCCTCGTCCTCGTCCTCTTCGGGACGCCCGATCTTCCGCGTCTTCTGCAAGGGACGCATGGTGATCTCCGACGATGTGATGGGCCTTGGTGACAAGGACCCCGGCACACCGGTGCTGGCGGTGGCCGTGTGCACGCCGCAGGGAGGAGAGGTCGTGCTCAGGGGTCACAAGCCCGTGCTGGGGTTCGTGGGCAGGCACGACGATGATAACGGCCTGGTTCTACTGGAGGCCATAGCGATCGTGGAGGGCCTCCACACCGCCATCACGATGGGCATCACCAGGGTACAGGCCATTACCGATCACAGGCTGCTTCACAACTATGTACGATCACTGTTTCTTTTTTCGAAACGAAATGAAGGATTAAAGATCAGTGTGCATATTGATGATCATATTTCCTTTCATTTATGTTTATTATTACGGTGCTTCATTGATTCTTTTAGCATGTTTAAATTTGTTGTTTTTATTTATATATTATTATTGTAACATCATTTAAATTTCGGTATCTGACTGATAGAGCCTGACGATTAATACATCATAGTTACATCATAGATATATGTGCTCCCCAAAGGTACAGTTCAATTCACATTCTTACAAAGCATTAATTCTTAAATCCTAATTTAACACCTTGTTGATTGCAGATGCTTGGGCTTTCACGTCCAACAGGGGAGAAGCTTTCAGATATAATAAATCAGGCTCTATTAGTGTGCAAGCAATTCGAGAACTATGAAATATCACTCGTTAAGCAACGCCAAGTCAAAATTGTGGTGAAGCTAGCAAAAGAGGGACTAGATGTTGAGATTGCTAGATATCTTGCCACTAAGGATAAAGAGAGTTGCAGGATTTGCTTCGACGACATTGACACGACAAAAATCCATGCAGTTGAAGGTTGCTCACATCGGTTTCTGCCTTCCCTGCATGCAAAAGCACATGGAAGTTATGCTACTCCATGGAATAGCCCCACGGTGCCCACAACTCGGCTGCAATACCAAGCTCACTGTGGAGGAGGGTTCTAAAGTATTGCTACCGTCATGACTTTTGGAGATGATGGTGCAACGTGTGAAGGAAGAACATATTCATCCAAGCCAAAGGATTTATTGTCCATACCCTAGACGTTCGACCCTGATGTCCTTGAGCGAAATACAAGCAGGATCACCATGCTCTGAATACATGGATCATAATAATACTGAGACATTGAGAAAGTGTGTCAAGTGTGGGGGCCTATGTGCAGGGGCGGATCCAGTAATACTCTCCCGAGGGGGCTATTTAGTTAATGTCTTCTTAGGCTAGACTATTTTAGACATAACAATCAAGAATTTCATGGCTGAGAAGAACATGCATGCAGTGAATTTGAGGCTGCGCCCCAGGCTACAGCCCCCCTAGCCCGGGGCGTGGATCCGCCCCTGCCTATGCGTGTGACCTGTAGGTGGCATGGCATGAGAGGATGAGCTGCCTTGAGTACCAGAGGCACTACCCCCACGGTGGTGAATGTGAAAGGTTGCACAAGCTTGCGAAGCAGAGGCTATGGAAGCAGTGTGAGAGATGCAACCACATGATCGAACTTGCAACAGGTTGCGCGTACATAACTTGTGTGTAAGTTACAAGCATAGTGTCTTATGTACTCAATCTTTTGGTTGCACTTGCACATGATCTTTTGGTTGCACTTTCACATGCATATATAAAAATATATAAAATATATAATGATAGATTTTGTGTCATAATATAAACATCGAGAATATATGGTTGCAGGTGTGGTAATCATTTGTGTTACACATGTGGGAAGACAATGGCAGAGGATGGATGCGCCTGTATCGAATTAGCACATGGGAGCCATAATGAACTAGTAGACGGGAGGCATACCGAATTAGCACGCGGGAGACGACGAGGGTGTTTTCCACTACTAGCATGCTAGAGAGGCATGCGTTTTTAGTTTTCTTCGAATGAATTAATTAATTTAATTACACCAATTATACTCCAATCCATTAGCTAAGAATAAGATGCTTGGTGCAGGGTAGATTTGAGTTGGTAGTTGAGGTGCTAAAACTTGTATACACATTGAGTTTGAAATTGAGCAAGAATGACTTCTTCCATAATAAGTATGATTTTGCATTGCTTGCTCCAACAGATTGTATTAATTTTGTGGATTTTTTCCTTTCCTTTTCAGTTCCCTAATTTTCTGTTCTTTTGTATGTTGTATGTTGTACTTCGAACCCTTTCAATTTTAATGCATTTTCAGTAGGAGCCCCTGGCTCCTCCTGTCCTTTTAAAAAAAAATGTTGAGAGAACCAAATTGAAGCCTGTGTCACATCACTATTGGAGGTGTAGAGGCAACTCATTCAGCTGCCACATTTGTTTGAGGTGCAGAGAGGCTACTCATTCGTTCAGCTGCCACATTTGTACAGCAATATACTCCCTCGGTCCATAAATATATGTCGTATTTGTGATTCCAAGAAACAATTTTGATTGAATATATTTTTAAAAATATTAATATTTGTGGTACATAACAAGTGCTAATAAATTTATTTAAAGGCACAAATGTAACATATATTTTTAAAAATTGAGTTAATCTTGTGACACGCACACCAACTACGGAAGTTATTTAGGGACGGATCGGAGTACATGGGTAGGGTTACATGGGTGAAAATGAAACTACTCTCAAGTCCAAAGTTATTATTGCTGCTTATATTGTTTATGTATGTGTAGCTGACACCGACAAAGTGGGGCATAGTGATGTCGTCGTCTTTCACTAATGTTGCAACAGTAGCGGCTATTAGAGTTAGAGGAGGTGAAGCGAAGGCACCTGCAAACCTAAAGGGCTCTCACATCGTAGACAACAGAGCCGGATTGCTAGTGGCTGTGATGTACATGTTTGGTCGATGGTTCAGTTTGTTGTAGCAGGTGCGGTTTTTAGGGAGGCTGGACCTCCCTGCGCATCTAGATCCTCCAGAAACTGCCGTAGGCACGGCCTTATGGCCGGTTAGCCATGGAGCCCTATGGCCGGTTAGCCATGACATGCTGTGCCGACAAGCACAGTAGCCCAGCGTGCTTCCATGAGCCCGGCTCCGCGCGTCCGGCAAACGAATCACCGCTGCCGACAAGTGTGACCACCATGCAGCCGAGCACCACTGCAGCCGGGTGCTGCCACTCGCGTGCATGTGCCGTCCCAGTCGGGCGCTGGCCAGCCATCGCGCGGTCTTGTAGTGGTTGATTTGTACTTGATCCGTTGCCAACTTTAATTTGATTCTCTCAAGATTATATGTCAATTCATTGTATCCATACATCCTAATCCATGCAATCTATTGGAGCAAGCAGTGTGAAATCGATACCGTGTAATATTAAAATCCTGTTCAACTACAAACTTAGATCTTTTTTCCATATGGCTCCCAGGTGCTCCTACTCCTCGGGGAAAACATTGTAGGAGCATTGTTGAGCACTATAGCGCGGAGCTGTTTATTTTCAACTTAAAAAATTAACATGGTATTTTATATATACCACCCACCCCCTTAAGATGTTACCCATGTAAATATTCCCATCACTGTTGTAGATACCGTACATGTAAGGTTCATTACACGGGTGAAATGAAACTACTCTCCCAAATCCTAAATGTTTCTATTGCTACCTACGTACGTGTAGCTGACACTGACGAAGGGGGCACGGTGACGCTGTCATCCACTGATCTTGTAGCAGAAGCTGTTGGAGTTGAAGGAGATGGAGCGAAGACACCTGCAAACCTGAGGGGCTCCTGCATCGTAGACAACTCTTCCTGCAGAGTCGGATGGTGCCGTTGATGCATCGGCATTGGCGGCTTGTCTTGCATCGTGTCCTACACCACTAGCACCACCTCGTAGGCGTCGGCGGTGCGGACTTCCTGAGCCAGGGC